>MJUU01015785.1:0-145156 GCA_002080025.1 Modiolus philippinarum | reverse complement strand
ATTCACTTCAAACTTTGTAGAGGTATTGGGTATGATGGACTCATGATATGTATACTTTTTCGAAAAAATTCGATTTTTCTTGTATGAGTTATGGGACTTTAATTGTCAATTTTAAGGCAATTTTTTACATGTTGCGCTCAAACTTGACAACTCTTTGACCAATTCACTTCAAACTTTGCAAAGATATTGGGTATGATGGCTTATGATCTGTATACTTTTTAGTGAAATTTCGATTTTCTTGCAAGAGTTATGAGACTTTATTTTTCAAATTTAAGGCAATTTTATAAATAATGCACTCTAACTGATTAATAGTTTGATCAGCTCACTTCAAACTTTGCAGATTGATTTATTAAAAGAGATATCATGTTTAATTGGGCAGTTATAGGTGTATTCTAAATTGAGAACCACATTCTTTAATCACTTAAAGTTGAAGGGGTGACGACGGGCGTATCATGCGACTTGGCGCAGCTGTTTATTGAATATCAGTTTAGCATGATATCCTTTTTTTCTAGAGGATTAAAAGATGTTCTAATTCCCATATTAGGGTTGAAAATCCCATGCCTAATTACTCAATTTCCACAGGGGGTTCAATTTCTATGACAAGGTGTCATAATATCTTAAAAAAGTTTGTAATATTAAGTAGTCTTTTTTAACGATTTATAATAATATTTATAGTGCGATTGATTTTTACAGTACAAATTTTTTAAACAATTAAACTTGAACATATTCCGGAAATTTTGCACCGGATATATCAATATACTACCACCAAAGTCAAGCATGAACATGATTCAATATTTTTCTGTACTTATCTTCCGTCATGTTTGATATGATATAAAACTTAAAAAGTTGTGAAACTACTTGAGTTATGTAGGGAAATTAATTCAAAATCTTTCTATGAGGAAAGTCGGATTTACACAAAACGCAAATATGTAAGTTTGTTTATAAAATGAAAAAATACACATGTATTCGGATTCGAATTTCGTTTGGTTTTATGCATTTTAAACATTTTTTTTTGAAATTATGGATTTCCTACGTTTGGGTTCTAGTGCCGCTGATGGGGAATTAATTTCCGAAATGGCCATAGAGCTCATTAAAATTATTGCAGCTCGAGTTAACATATGTGTTATGGTCTCATGTTCATTTACTCCATATCCTTTCGTAAAATATACTAGGACAAATTATCATAAATTCATCCCAATTTTGGGTTATGATTTAGCTGTATAAATAGATCCTCGGTAAGATAACACCCTTAACATATACTAGTAGCAAAATATATCACATTTTGCACATAATGTAATCTTCTATTATAATCAAAATAATAAATCGCCTCAATAGATAGTGCAAATTTTAACATTGGCCCTTGTTTTCCCTTGTTTTACCATGAACGTTATAGTGAAATCAACCGAGCCCCTTGACGACATGAATTATTTCTAAATAAGTTACAATGGTCGTTCAAATAATAACTCAATTGTCTTATGTATACGTTATGTATAAATAATATTTCTGACCACAATTAATTAGAGTTAAATGATTTCAATATTTATGGATACAAATAAATTGTTAAAATAAAAACACAAGAATTACTTTGTTTTTCTTTGCTCTGAATGATATATTATATAAGTGGACGGCATATGAATATAAGCGGATAGGCATCATTTTAGGTATATTCAATGTCGCCAATAGTACATAAACAGTCACAATTCCATTAAGTTCGACATTATCATTATTTAAGCTCCACTTGCATTTTTTTAAACGAACTGATATTCAAAAGTATCCGCACGAAGATAAAGATGAAGAACAACAAAAAAAAGGGCGTTGTTCCATTGCTTGTGTCTTTGTAGAGACTTTGTCTGCTGTGCATTTACTCCATATCCTTTCATTGTTTATTTATTGGAGGTTAAAAACATCATAGGGTTTATTAATACCTTTGGATTGTCCATATTAAGCAATGTTAAAATAAGACACACAAGCAGTGGACAATAATATACAAAGCATAAGTATTAAGAATATGAAGAATGTAAACTCAACATTAAACATAATTAAAAAGATAAACGACACTATTTTCTTACTACAATAAAAACAAGTGATGTTTATACATTTTGTATGGTGGCTAAAAACCGCACTACGTTTGTTCTCAAAATAACTTCAACATTGTATACCATTGAGTAAGATACAAGAATATAAAGGGAGATTACACGAAAAAAAGATCAATTTAAAAAACTGTTTTAAAAAAACCGGAGCAAGATGCTCATGATCTATATAGACAGGGCCTTAAATGCAGTAAATTGAAAATACAAAATCGCCATAGAATGCATTTCTACAAAATGATATTGTGTAAAAAATTGTCTTCGTTTATGCTTCAATATGAATAGGCAAGAATACACATGCATTTTTGGGTAAAAATAATTAAAGCTTGCAGAAAGGTGATATGTTTAATTTATATTCTCTCTTACTTTATTATCATTGGCACTCTTTCCGATCTTGTTTACGTGTCTAGTTTTCTTTTTGGGCATTTAACACATTTTATTAACAGAAAGAATGGTTGTTATGAATGACAAATTTGAAGTTATAATATAAAATACTTACCATTTACTGGTAGCGAACAAATATTTCTCACAATTTGTGACTGTTGGAATAGAATATCAACTGGGATTTCAGAGAACAATGTGTCAAAACTCCTGAAAAGTGGGCCCGGTGTAAATCTGTAAATCGGAAGTAGTTCATAATAAAAAAGTGTTATTTTCCTCTGAAGTAAAAGATAAGTCTGTCTCCAATTTGCAATAAATTGGACATCAGTGAGAATATTTTTTTCATCTATAATGAAAGTTGTATCATTTAAACAATACGAGCGTACGAAAAGTTATATTCATATTATTACGCGCCAGAGGATGGGGCATATTTTTTAACTACGATTCGGTCACAATTCAGTCAGCCTGTTCAGCAATTGTTGTGTTGCAGTGTGGTCATTAACTCAGCAGGAAAATAATCCCATCTCTTTTAAAGAGTTGTTTGAAAAAAAACGGTAAATGAACAAATAGACTTTGATTTTAACACAGAATGTTGTCTGTTAATATTTAATTTAATTTTGAATAAGTAGCAGAAGGTTATTGAAAAGTATGTTTAATTCATGACATCTGCAAAAAATGACATATATCCAATATAGCCAAAATATGGAAATAAGTTTACAGTTGATATAATCAGATGGTAAATAAACAAAGCGATGCCATGCCTTGATGGCGTTGTCAATATCATTCCTTAAGAATTTAAACATGGCTTTTCTTTTTTCTAATTAAAGCGTTTTCAAGGCAGATAAAATTAAGATTAAGCAAAGCAAATCAAGATTATTGCTAGTCAATGTCTTGTTTAATTGTTTTATTTATAGTAACAAATGTCAACACATTGGATAGAATAATGGGGAAAAATCTGATATAAGGGTTGAAATATCATATTCAAAAATATTCAAAATTCTAGAAAATATCTAGAAGATTGAAGTTAAATTAATGTCGGTGAAAAAAAAGACCACAAATACAAACATGTTACAAAACATTAAATAAAATCACAGTGAGAAGTGGTGTATCAAATGCTAAATATGAAGCAAAAAAATGATTTTAAGATTTGAAATGAATTAGAAATCAAGATAATAATCATATATGTTTTTATTGATTTGAAATTACATGATTTAGTCTAAGCCTGTTAAGAGATACAAAAACTACTACACCAATACCACATTTGTAATATAAACGAATGATGAAGATATTAACTGTGTTTTTGTGTACAGGTATAAAACACTGTAATATTGCTAAAGGAGCTTTTCAGAACTGAGTCAGTGAGTGATATACATTATACAAACCCAGTAGCATTGTCCAAGTCAAGATAAAACGGACAGAAATAATGAATTTGTTAAAAGGAAAGGAAAATAAAGGGGGAAATATCACAATGATTTCTCAATATGTAGAGTAAACATTTAATGTTTTTAATGTCATTGTCAGTATCCTGTTTCAAAATTCCATGACTGAAAGTCAGAAAAGTATGTATACATCAAGGACACCCTTTTGCAAGTCCACATTTTTTGTTACAAATATTGTGGTATTTCAAGACGGGGTTCTACTGTTCCTTTTGTCAATTTAAAGCTCGTAGCTACAATAGCATTTCTAAAAGAGATTAAATTAAGCAAAACAAATAAATGAGAGACAAATAATTACTGGTATCTAAGCTTCTTGTTTCATTTCCATTTCAAGTAATGTATGTCAAAATGTTAGGTCAAATATTGGTTAAAAAATCCGGAACGTTATGGAAATATGTAGAAGACAGAGATTAAATCTATGTTTGTGAAAAAACATAATAACATAAATATTTAAGCATTAAGTATATTCACAGTAAAAACTGGTATATTAAGTAAAAAATGTACAAATATGGAGTAAATGCACATAGACAATTTTTTCTATCAATAAACAGTAAAGTTAAGCAATAAAACAACGCTTTAATTGTTGTTCTTCATCATTATTTACCATTAATTTTTCAACAGTGAACTTTGCTTATATCTCATAGTAAGTTAACTACGGACTCTAGAAATGGTCTAACCGAAATACATTGCAATATGTCGCACAACCCTATATTTTATGTATCCCATGGAAGCGGAACAGTCAACAAACAAAATTAACTAACAAAGTGTTATAACAATTGCTGTTATCCGTTGCCCCTCAAAAAGAACATAGAAGACAATCACAACATCAAAGTGCAAATTTAAAAATATGGGAAATTATCAAGAGGGCAAGTTCATCATAGCTAAAATATATATAAAGCAAAAGCTAAATATGAAAAAAATCACATGATTTAAAGATTAAAAATAAACAAAACATACAGCTCATTTAAATAATTGCAGTTGGAATTAATATATGTGTTATGGTCTCATGTTCATTTACTCCATATCCTTTCGTAAAATAAAAAATATAAAAACCTAAAATTAATATTTGCTAATGTTATGAATTTTTAGATTTTAAATCATTTTAATTGACAGCAAACCATGACTCCTCTGTAATGTCTGGTAGAGCAAATCTTAAATTTTAAGACTGCAAAAGCTAGTACACCAATACTACATTTGCAATATGAATAAAAGAAGGAAATGTTAACAGAAGAAAGAAACACAAGGTAATTGTGCTAAAGGGGCTGTTTAAAAACTGAGCCGGTGAGTGATATACATTGTTCAAAATCATCAATCACATTGTCTTAGTATAGATATGAAAACAGAAACAACGGCAGTAGAATACCGAAGGAACAATGGAAGTGATGATTTCAAAAATCGAAGTCCAAAGACATGGCAAAAAACAAAGACAAATCAAGGACGTGAGACAGCCACAACAGACGGAAATAAAAAAGACGACATTAAGAACTAAGGCACTCATAGTGTGAACTCCCATGAAAAACAATGAATGTATTATAAAGAATAAATCTTTCTCTTAAAACAGTAGCATTATAATTTTAGGATAATAAATGTTCGACAGTGTCGTAAAAACATCATTTCAAAACTCCATGACTGGAGATCAAAGTACCATGGAAATAGCAAAAACACCTTTACTTTTTCTAAGACTGATGTACTTTCAAAGGGTTTCAATTTCCCATGATTAATGTCAAAATACCATGAGCAAGCATTTAATTTTAAGGGGCTCATAGTCCATGAATTAATCGTTAGAAAACCATGGCATCATCAAAGAAATTTATTAGTGTCAAAGAATAAAGAGCTTTTATATAGGGTACAAACTTCTATGATACGTGGTCAAAATACTATGGTTGCCCACATTTCTTATTTTATAGACCGGGATTCAAAATGCAATGATATTAGGTAAGATTGAACATTTTTCATCAATATTTATGTTCTTTAATGGGGTTCAAACTCCAATGATTTAGGTTCAAATAACCATGGCTGGCAGTTCCATTTATAAATGCACTTTAAAGAGGGGTTCAAATTCCCATTCCACGCTTAATTTAACCAAACTTCTGAATCTTTTCACAAAAGATCAGATTACAATTTACACATCAAGACATCATATTGTTCATCAGACATTGATTTTTCTCTGATTTTTTTTATTTCTATGATGGGGTTCAAATTACAATGGCTAACCAGACTTTTCAACTTCTAGAGGGATCCAAAGTTCCATGACAGAAGGTAAGAATACTAAGTAAACATCCAGCACATCCTTTCTTTTATAAAAATAAAGGTAATTCGAAAATTAGATCAAAATCCTTTCGAAGGGAGTTAAGATACCATCTCTGACCAATTTTAAATTTTCAGAAAGGATGGGGTACAAATTCCATGACTAAGGTCAGAATGTATAGAAACGTTGAAGAAATTCTTTTTTCACATGTTTTAATCAAAGTGAATGATCTTAAAAGGGTTCAAAATACCATGGTACAAAATATCATGTCTGACCACTCTTATCAAGTCGTTTTGTGGGGTTCAAACCTCTAAAACAATACATCTCTATACATTTCAGGACGGTGTACTTGATCTTGAGAGAATATCTAATATGGATACACTATCATACTTTCTAATTTCAGCATTTATTTATTTTCATTTATTCATTATTTATTTTTTTTTGTAATGTCCAAATGTTATTCTGACCGTTCTGTTTATCGAGCCAACATCTCATTGTTTTATATTATGCTAAGTTTTCTTGCAATTGACTCAATGAATGCCCTGTGGTTGTTTATTTGTTGTAATTGTCTTCTGTGAGTCTTTTTGTCGGGCAACGAATGACAGTAGTTTTATGAGCACTTTGCCATTAGATCTTTTGTTTGTTGACAACCCCGCATCCTAGACAAAAAAGATATATGGATGTAGCGTTGCATGACATTTAGCAATGAATTTCGCTCAAAACGGTGCTGGGGCCGTCTTGAATTTACTTTGAGGGTAAGCATAGCCCCATTGTTGAGCAAAATAACTGAAGCTGAAGTAAAGGATTATTGATATTTATTTCTTTTTTCAGTTATAGTTGAACAGAATTGAAATATCTTTTTCAGTCTAGACAAAATATGGAAGGCAAATTTGGAAGCATTTTGCTTTGATAGTAAAAAACGGAAGTAGAATACCGAAGGAACAAAGGAGTAGAATTTACAAACATCGAAGTCCAAGACATTGCAAAAATGAGGACACATAAAACAATGACGTTAGACACAGAAAACGATAACGTTAGACAGACACAAAACAAAGGCACTCACAGTGTGAACTCCAGTGAAACTGAGAGTGACGTCAGGTGCATGATGTCTCTTTTATCATGTTTATATTTGGTGGAGCAGGTCTTACTTTTACAATGAATACAAAAAGCTACTACACCAATATCACATTTGAACATAAATAAAAGATGAAGAAAGTAACAGCAGAAAGGAATATTATATTGTAAAAGTGCTAAAGGCATTGTTTCAGAACTTAGCATGCATGTGCAGCATGAATATCATTGTCTTAACATAAAAAAAAATTCAGAAACAATGTGATTTAATGACAGTAAAGTGCCGGGGCCTGCACTAGCAGATATGTTTTGATCTTGTTTGGCCATTTTGATCTTATCACGATCTTAACAAGCTTAAAACAATTTTGTTAAGACTGTCTAAGATATCCAGTCGCATTTCAAGGTAATTACTTTCAAGGACGATCAAGACCTGTTCAGTTTATCAAGATCAAACAAGATAACTGCGTTCAAGATATGTTAAGTTTGTCCAGATCAAACAAGATCAAATCAGGAACTTGTTTGATCTAAACAAACTTTATCCGTCTTGTTTGTTCCTGAACAAAAATTACAAGACAATCTTGTTTAATCTTGAATTATCTTAACACGTCTTGATCGTCCTTGAAATCAATTATCTTGAAAACTAACTTAAAATCTAACACTGTCTTAACAAAACTGTGTTAAGCCTGTCAAGATCACGATAAGATCAAAATGGCCAAACAAGATCAAAACATATCTGCTAGTGCTGGGTGGCCGAGTGGTTAAGGTAGTTCTACTACCTATACAACCACTGTAGTATATCATCACTGCGGTGTGAGTTCGCGCCCCACTTTTTACATTACAAAAAGGGTGCACTCGATAAACAATCGTAAGTGATAAGGTATGTCAGTTACCTGCCCAAAGTCAGTTGTTCTCTGGCTTCCTCCACCAATAAAACTGACCGTCATGAGATAGTTGAAAAACTGCTGAAAGTGACGTTAAACCCCATATAAATCAATCAATCAATCAGTAAAGTGCCACTTATATCTCAGTTTGTTACCATACCTATGTTAGAGAGTGTTATTGTCAGTATGTCGAAATTCCATGAGTGAAGTTCAGAAAACCGTGTAAACATCGAAAACATCCTATCATTTATCTGAAATTGTTTGCTTTCAAACGGGGCTCATCTCCTCATGGTTGGACGTTCAAAATACAATGGCTAAGCGAACTCCTAAAGGGGGTTTTAAGTTTTATGACCTAATGGTCAGAATAACATGGAAAATTTTAAGTCATTCTTATCTCCCTCTCGCATAGCTCTGTCCCTAGCTGATTTTGGCTTTACTATTTAGAAAGTATTTGTAATTTGTTTTCTAACAGCTTTTACACATATTTTGGTATAAAAATTATATATTTCCGAATGTTTTGATTTGATCTGCACTGAAGAGACATAAATTGTCGAAATGTGCATATGCAGAAACTAAATCAACAGCAACTTCGTTATTTTGTTATTTTTTGTTAGATTGATGAGCTGTTAAGTTGGATTCAAAATACCATTAATGACCGAACTTCTCAATTTAAAAGTTGGTTAAAAATCCATGAAAGTAGGTCAGAATACTATTTGAACACAGTCAGTATTTGATGATTCATTTAAATCATTTGTTTGAGGTTCAAGTTCCATGTCTTGGGCTGAAATTTACATGGCTGACCAATCTCATCAATTAACATATTACGTTTCAAAATTCTTTGACAAAAAGTCAAAATATCGTGGAAATACATGCATCAAGGAATACTGCTATATGTCTAAGATATCAAAGACTGACATTCTATGTAAGCGGTTCAACATCCCAAGGTAGAGGTCTAAATACCACGGTTGACTTAAGTTCTAAATTTTATAAGGTTTCAAAATCCCATGATTGAAATTAATGTAGAAAAGATAACAGGAAACATTTACAATGGCCGAAAATTACAATCACATGCCACAATCTACTAGGGAATTGCGCATTAAAAACAGAATGTCATTGAAACACCACACAAGATCAAATCCTTAAGCAATTAAACATTGTTTAGCCGAGCAAACAATTTTTCAAGGGAGAAACCTATAAACATGATAAAGCAAACGATTGAAGTTCAAGTACAGAATCACTGTTTTTTAATTTGTTTGTTTCATTTTCAGTTTTGGTAAAGTTTGAAAGCATAATGGGTAAAATATTGGTAAAAAATGTTTGGGACAAGGGTTGAAATCTCATATACAAATATCTAGGCAAAATTTAATTCAAATGGGTAAATATCAATGGCACAACATGAAATCCTGCGTTTTATCAAATGATGATGATCTCTATCAGTTTTTACAAATATTTGACTTAATGGTCTTCCAAACGTTTAGATTTTATCTGCACTGAAGAGACATAAGATGTCGAAATGCTCATATGCAGAATTTAAATTCACAGTGACTTCGGTATTTAGTTATTTGCTAGGAAGTTCAAATTCAGATGGTACGAGAGTCAAATAACCAAGGCTAACTATACGAAAGTGACATATTAAAAGCTTGATATCAAACTCAAGATATGCTTTAAAGACTTAAAATTAATTAGAAACTTTGAGGATATTCACATATGTTTTGGTTTAAATTTTAGTTACTTTATTTGAAAGTATTTTGCTGTGATAGTGAACTATTTTTTCTGTGTTATGTATTGTAGAGCAAACCAAAAACAGTTTATCAGGAGATGTTAAAGCTATAACACCAATACCAGATTTGTAATGTGAATGAAAATTGAATATATTAACAGAAGGAAGTAGCATAACAAGGTGAAAGAAAAAAATTATTTGAGAATTTATTCAGTAATGAACATGTACATAGTACAAATGGTGATAATTACAAAATTACCGAACAGAGTTGTAATAAATGAGCCGAAATCCAAGAGATCAAAAGACAAATCAGGTGGAGACCACCGGAAAAAATCTCGACCGCAATGGTCCTGACTTGGTACAGTTGTTTCAAAAGAAATTGTTGATCTAACCGGTTTTATGGCATGCCAAACCTCCTCTACCATCGCGGTAGTGTCCGGTAGCAACTCAACAGCAATTGCTATTGAAAGTTCGTAGACAGTTGAAAGAAATGATCATCACAGTACCAAGTACAAAAAGAATCTTGAATCAGAGTTCGGACCGAAACTTCAATTTTTTCCACAAGGAACTGATATCTACTATTAAAGAACTTTTTTATGATCGTAAGGGGAGGATTTTTTTGAAGCATTGATTAATAAGGGCGTCACGGAGATAACTATGTCTAATAAGAAAGTGTGTATAATTGTGCTAGCTCTCGTGTAACGAATCAATTGTGAAACATACAATTCACAATTGCATGACAGCAAGTCAAAATATCGAAATGGAACACATCCTGGAAATCATGAATACCATCGTCTAAGAAGTCAATGACAATGAATATGTTATAAAGAAAATTATATGCCAATGATCTCTCTTGAGTTATAGAAAAATTCAAGTTTTTATGAGTTGTTTGTGATGGAGAGTCATTGTTCGAACATTATTTCAAAAATCTATAACTAAAAGTCAGAGTACCATGCAATCAATCAATTCTATCCTATCTTTTATCACAGATTAATGGGCTTTAAGATAGGGTTTGAATGTCCATAGTGGGGTCAAAATACCACGGATGACCAAACTTCTCAATTTTCATAAGGGTAAAAATGCCATCGAAGTATTTATGAAGTCCTGATTTTTATCAAAGAAAGATAAGCTTGAAAGTCGGGTTCATTACATGTAGTGGAAGGTTAAAATAAAATCAATGACAAAGCTTATAATTGTTTTGAATTGGGTTCAAAAATTGCATGACAGCAAGTCGGGATATCGTAATGGAACACCTTATATCTTCAATTCATGACTGATATAATTTGAAAGGGTTCAAACTCCAATGGTCAGATGTTTAATGGCCACTCTCTTCAGTTTAGCATAAGTTTAAAATTGTATGACAGAAAGTCAGAAAATAATGGAAATATCTAGAAATCCTATTTATTTTAAACAAAAATTGATATAGATCTTCCTTGACAAGGGGTTCTAAATCCAATGGCGAAAGCTTAATTCCTTGACTGTTTAATTTCCTCCCTCTATGAAGGTTAAATTCACTTTCATTTATTCGAATTCAGAATACCATGGAAACATCAAAAACATCTTCTTTTTTCAAAAGTATTTGCTTTGAAAGAGGGTTTTAATTTCCAATGGTCATTGCTTACTTCATTTCTCAATTTTGAAAAGGAAACTCAAAATTAATGAGGGTAATTACAATACTACCGACCAGGGATGTCAAGAGGTGAAATTCAAAGGCTAAAAACAGAGCAGGCGAACAACCGCCTGATAAATTGTCAAATGCAATGGTTCTGACTTGGTCATGGATCTCAAAAGAAATGGTCGTTTAAACCGGAGTCATGGTGAATCCTGTGTTTTATTAAAGATAGATGTGCTCGAATGAGGTTCAAATTCCAATTCTAGGACAGTCAAAATACCATGGAGTTTTAAGACTCTATGACAGTAGGTCAGAATACAAATATCTGGGAAAAATGATGTGAACCCTGTGTAATCCGATACGCGTGTATTCCAACACCCTGTCAATATAAAATAGTTTTGTGAATGTGCATCTGATAATTACACATAAACACCATGTTGAAATCAATACAGAATAATAAATCTTTTGCAAAAATACACGATTTCAACCAGTTTAAAATTGGTCCAATCCCATTATGAGGCAACCTATTTGTTAGGCAAATTGTCGACCGCAATGGCCCTGACTTGGCACAGACATTTCAAAAGAAATGGTGGCCAAACCGGTTTTATGGTTAGCCAAATCTCCCCTTCGATTGCAATATTGTTCCATAGCAACTCAACAGAAAATAAAGAATCATTGTGATTCAAATTTCTTGTTTCATTTTTGTCTCGCCCGCGACGAAAGTCGTGGAAAGCGACACATAGGTATGTAAAGTTTGACGACGGCGACGGCGTTAACTTATACTAAATACAGGATATTTTGAAAACCCTTTGATGTAGGAACATCATATTTGGTCCAGTGGTAGTAATAATCAAGTGCTACCTGACGGACATAAAGGCATGTGACCTTGAAATCAATTGCACAGTCCAGTGACCATGTTAATTTTCTCTGCTTAAGTCCTTATCTCAATAACTAGATGTGTTAGGTTGAAAATATATGGTATGTAGGTTGGTCTTGGGTAGTACATGTCAGTCTGGCATATGACTTTTGTCCTTGACCTCAATTTCACGGTCTAGTTGCCACGTTAAGATTCTCTGCTTAAGTCCATATCTCAATAACTAGAAGTGGTAGGTTGATAATATTTGGTATGTAGGTTAGTCTTGGGTAGTACATATCTGTCTAGCATATGGCTTTTGTCCTTGACCTCAATTTCATGGTCTAGTGGCCATGTTAAGTTTCTCTGCTTAAGTCCATATCTCAATAACAAGAAGTGGTAGTTTGACAATATTTGGCATGAAGGTTTGTCTTGGGTAGTACATGTCAGTCTGGCATGTGACTTTTGTCCATGACCTCAATTTCATGGTCTAGTTTTCACGTTAAGTTTCTCTGCTTAAGTCCATTTCTCAATAACTATAAGAGATAGTTTGATAATATTTAATATGTAGGTTGGTCTTGAGTAGTACATGTCAGTCTGGTATATGACTTTTGTCCTTGACCTCAATTTTATGGTCTAATGGCCATGTTAAAATTGCCTTATTAAGTGCAATTCTCAATAACTGTAAATGGTAGATCAATGATATTTAGTATGTAAGTTGGTCTCGGGTAGTTCCTGTCAGACTGGCATGTGACTTTTGTTTTTGACCTCAATTTCTTGGTCTAGTGAACATGTTAGGTTTCTCATTATCTCTTAGTGATAGGTCGATGATATTTTGCATGTTGGTTGGTCTTGGACAGTGTTTGACAATAAGCCACATGGCTTATACCTGTGACCTCAATTTCATGGTCTAGCGAGCATGTCTGGCTTCTTATGATGTATAAATGGTAGGTCAATGATATTTTATATGTTGTTTGGTCTTTTGAAGTCCATGATGGCCTGCAAATGGCTTTTGTCAGTGACCTAAATTTCACAGTCTAGTGAGCATTCAGTCACTTAGATTTCATATCAATTTAGAACCCAAGCAGGGACGGGCGAGACATCTATTAAGGTCTTCACTATAGTAAAGTATGTCAACATATTTGGTATAATATTGGCGAAAAAGGTTTGAGACGAGGATTTAAATATAAAATTGGAAGTTAATGCTGAATCTAGCAGACAGATATCAAATCCATGTCGGAGAAAACACAAAGACAAAAATTTAAAACCATTGGGTAAAGTTACAGTGTAGGTGGTATATTGTAAGCTAAACAGGAATCAAAAACACACGATTCAGAGATTTAAAATGAATTAGAAATCTTAATTACATTCATACATGTTTATGTTTTAAATTGTTGGTAATATGTACTTTGATAGTAAACTAAGACTTTTATGTTATATTTGATAGAGCAAGTCTTACATTCTTAGGAGATGCAAGAGCTATTATTCCAATACCACATTTGTTATGTGAATGAAAAATGAAGATATTATCAGAAGAAAGGAGCATAACAAGATGAAAGAAAGGAGTGTTATTGGAGAATTTGTCAAGTTAGTAATATATAGATTGTTTAACATAATGAATACAACTGTCTAACAACACAATAACGATGAAAGCGTCACGAATGTAAATAATATGTCTCTCTCTAGAGGAATATGAACCATTCTAGATTTTTCTAAAATAACTGTTGCATTTATAAATCTTGCATAGGGTCATTGTTGGTACATGATTTCAAAAAAAATCATGACTGAAGTTCACAATACCATGCAAACATCAAAGCCTTCCTGTCTTTTATCTTGCCGCATTCATGTAAATTCAAACAGGGTTCGAATTCCTATGTCTGCGATCAAATTACCATGAACGACCAAACGCCAAACCTCTAAATTTCAATGACAAGAATTCAGAATACCATGGCGAACATGGAACACATCCTATATTTCATCTGCGATTGATATGCTTCCAAAGAGGTTCAACCTCCCATGTGAAGTGGTTAAAATTACCATGCCTGACCACTCCATCAACTTGACTCAACCCTGGATTGACTCACTGATAGTGTGACGGGTGCCGCTAGCGGAGCAGGACATGCTTATCTATTCGGAGCACCTGATGTCACTCCCGGTTTTTATGGGAGTTCACACTGTCAGTGCTTTAGTTTTTCGTGTTGTCTTGTATATCATACTGTAACATTTTAGTTTTGTCTTCGTGAGTGATGTTTGTGCTATCGATTTGTCTTCGTGATTGTTTTCATACTATAGAGATTTACTAAAAACTTTTCAAAACTTCACCATGATACTTTCACCATGATACTGTTTGAGGGTTAGAGAAGTAACATGTATCATGGATTTCATTGCTTTTTGTCTAAGGGTAAGAAAATGACATTGACTTTTCCGCTACCAAACAGACCTATCAAAACACTTTATCCCTTACTGATAGTGTGACGGGTGTCGCTAGCGGGGCATCAGGGTTCAAAATTGTGTTATAGAAAGTAAGACTATCATAGAGATGTCAGAGGAATCATATTTGCTATCAACGACTGATTTACTTTGAATGGGATTTAAATTACATGGTGGGGTCAAAATACCATTACTGACAAACTTTGCAATTTAAAGAGATGTTCAAAGTCCCATGATTGAAGGCCTTAATACCATTCAAAGGTGAAAAAAACATCCTATTTCTTGTCAAAAATTGATTACTTTGAAAGGGGATTTTGGCAGAATACCATGGTCGACTAAATTCCTTAATTTTCAGAGGAGAGTCAAAATAAATTAACTGAAGATCAGAATATCAAAAACAAAGAAATTAAAAAATCCAAAATTTGCTGACCAATTTCTGAATTTTCAGAGTTTTATGGCTTACCCTGCAGTTCAGTCACTGACACGGATTCAAGAATTGAAAATCGATAGCACTGCAAGAAAGTATTGACAGATGAACTTGATTTGATTAGCAAGGCAGAACTTTTTTTCTCACAGAAGGTCAGGTAGTCACAAGGAAGCAAAGAAAACCCTTAATTTCAAGAGAGAGGGAGCGCCCCTACCAATATTTCTATTTCAAAGGTAAAAACGTGTTTGTAGACAAACCTTTTGTTTTATTCGAGCAATTGAAAAAAGAAATTACTTTCAATATCAAGGTAAATAGATACTGATGGATTGACTTCAAGTGTAAATGCTAGTACTGGTAAACACACAAAGCATGCTCTTCAATATCTGGACACTGGTCAATAGATGCTGATGGACTGACTCCAAGAGTACATGCTAGTACTGGTAAACTCACAAAGCATGTTCTTCAATATCTGGACACTAAGAGAATCAAACCTTTTTTATTGAAGTATGCAGTAGATAATGCTTTACATCTACCAGGCAGACTGCTTATTAAAAAAAATCACAAAATCATGCTACTACCATCAGAGAAAAGCTCTATAGATGCATGTATTCATGTTGAAATGTATTCAATATGAAAATGTTGCAAAACAAACAGAAGTGTTAGTGTTCGAACGTTTCACAGACAGTGGCAAGAGTTATGTGCAAATACTGTTGTTACAAAACCCTGTACTGATTTATGCCAAATTGTCAATCGTTCCAACGTTGTACAAGCAAAACAGAATTATATTGATTTAACTGATGCTCAGAAATTTTCAGGTTTGTCAATATGTACTTTGTTAGCCTTATATCAAATTCATAGGCTAATGTGTGGGGTGTGGGGTTTCCTCACCGTTCATTGAAGATCTTATGGTGTTGAGTTGTTATTACTCCCCTTTGGGTCGTTGTCTCTTTAACACATTCCGCGTTTCCCTTCTTTTTCCTAAGTTAAAATGCATGTATGTGATATTACTCACAAAATAACTTTATATACATACATATAAGAACATAAATGAATATTGTGCAACATAGAAATAAGCAAATGGAACTGCAGTTTTCATGCCCCCTCCCCCCAAAAAAAGAAAAAAGGAGAACAAAAAACAAGAAACTACACCAAAAAAAAACAGCAAAAAATTAATAAATAAATGATAAAAATCAGACATGCTGTATCTGTAATTTTTAACCAAACCAATAAAAAACAAAAAACTTAACAAACCAAACATTTTGTATCTGTAATTATATGTTACACACTGATATGTATACATTGTATGTACATGCTAAATACACCTCATTTCCATATTTGAGATTGATTCATATAGAGGGGTAATCAGTTCTAATATGTCTGTTTGTTTAGGATGTAAATAGAATTGCATTGTTCTTCGACAAAATACAGTTTTGTATACACGTGTTTATATAATTTTATTAAATGGTTCATTAACCTGTTATTTATTTGCCTGAATAATGCCATAAAAATATAAGTTATGATTTATGTAATTTTAACTTTTTCAGGATACACAAATTTATTGAGTAGGCCATACCAAATTTGTGCCAGATTGCATTTTTGGGTCCGAAAGTTGCATTGGAGGAATTCAACAGCTGAAACAATATAAGAGGTATAATTCAAATTCAGAATTATATAGTTAAAGAAATTTATCAAAAGAGTTATAAAATACATGTCCACTGGGTTTTGAATGACTCATAAATATGATGAATATAGTGTGCATCTTTCCCCTTTTTTATGAATTTTGGTATTGAATTTTATTCCCAGCTTATAATGTTTAATTGGAAGCATATTGATGAGAGATTGCTTTGTGAAAAAAAAATATGACACGTTGATATTTGGTGTCTTTAAATTTTGCATCTGCATTAAGATATGCAAAGAGGGATAACTCTTTCATGGTTTCCTTTCATATATTTTTTTCACAGATTTATTATTTCAATACCAGATTATCTTTCATGTGAAAAATGTAAATAGTAGAATATTTTTACAGTTTTACTTTTGATTCAAAACTTATAGGATATATTAATATTGTAGGTAGAGCTACAAGTGTTCAGATGTCAAGCAGGAATGGGCATAATACACTTCATATTGTTACTGATGATAATGATCCTGTCTTGTTTTATGAATGGAAACTTTACCTACAACAGTTCTTCAAACCTTTAACACATATTTCTGTCTATCACCATTTTTATTTGAATTCTTATAAGGAAGGATTGATTGTTTTCATAAACAATTGCTTCGTCTGAAACCAACTCATTTAATTTATTGAAATCAAAAAAGATCATCAACTAATAAGATTATTACAGGAGTCGATCCAGCTCGACAATGGTGTTTTTTTGAACACATCAGACTACATTGTTATTCTGATCATGCAACGGATTCAACTTGTCCGAAACCAGTTGTTCAAAACGAGGAAATTGACTTGTCAAAGCAAACCGAAACTTCATTCAAGTCTAAAGGAGGAAGGAAAAAAGCTTTATTGCACTGATTCAAACACAATTGTTTCAAGACATTTTTTACAGCTGGAGATGTAATTTTAATGTTGCTACATTACATGCACAATTAAATTGAGGAAATAGTGCTTCAAATTTAAAATATTGACTACTTTTATAAATTTTTAATAAAATATCAAGCGATTTGTCAAGAATAGATTAACTACAGTAAGAGCTGATACCTTAGTGATTAATACTGTATTTTTACACATTTCGACAACTAGACTTCAATTATTTACTTTAAAAGAAGACAATAATCTACATGTATACATTACAACTTGTAAAGCACAAAGTAAAACAAAGAACACTAAAATACTTAACTCTTTGCTTATTTTGTTTACTTTTAAGGAACCGTTGCTGTGGAAACCAGTCTCCCTGAAACCAAGAGAAAAATCATTGAGCTGTTGTTTTCAGTTGTTACATTCCATCCATATATCACAAAGATTTAAGTTCAATAAAACAGCTAAACTGCATAATGTGAAACAGCTTAGTCCTCAGCTGATTTTGGCTTTCATATTTACATCTCATTGGTTATTTGTTCTCTATCAGTTTTTACACGTATTTCGGTTTATGAACTTCCAAATGTTTTGATCTGCACTGAAGAGATACAAATTGTCGAACAGTAACATCGGTATTTTGTTCCATATTTGGTCAGAATACGAATAAATATCAGATATGAATTTTGAATCATTTTGTTGCCCTTTTTGGCTGCAATTATGAAAATGTGTAAATAGTATGACTACTGCACCAAGCAGTTTCCAATTCTTGTGAAAATACTATGGATGACCAAACTCCTCAATTTTCTGAAGGTTCACATTAATGACTTGATGTCGAAACTTCGAAAAAATCCACATATTCATCAAAAATTATCCCTTAATTAATTCCCTTAATTTTAGAATGGTTAAAATTCAATGTTTAAAGAATTGAAAACGATAGAAAAATAAAATATGCCCCCTTTTTATCAAAACTGTATACGTATGTGCATTAAATGACGGTTTAAATTCCAATTATGAAGGTTGGCCGAGTAACATTGTGATTTAGGGATAAAAATAGAGGGTCAAACTCAAGGAGTAAGGTCAAAATATCCAGATATGAAACCCGAAGAACTCCCATGTTTTATAAAAGATTGTTGTCCTTTGAGAGGAAATTTTTTGTCCTTGGAAAAGAGGTTCAAATTCACTTGATAGGAGAGTCGAAATACCATGACTCGTGTATTTAATTATATATATTAAATACTAATTGGTAATAAATATATCAATTAACATTATACGACAGCACATTAAAAGTTGACAAATTAAACTATGTGACTTGAGGAACATAACTCTAACCTAAATGCAATGATTTAAGGCAAAAACTGTTTAATTTCTACTTTTAAACAGTGAATTCAGAAATATCCCTTAATTAATTCCCTTAATTTTAGAATGGTTAAAATTCAATGTTTAAAGAATTGAAAACGATAGAAAAATTAAATACGCCCCCTTTTTATCAAAACTGTATGTGCATTAAACAAGGGTTTAAATTCCAATTATGAAGGTTGACCGAGTAACATGGTGATTTAGGGAGAAAAATAGAGGGTCAAACTCAAAGAGTAAGGTCAAAATTTCCAGATATGAAACCAGAAGAACTCCCATGTTTTATAAAAGATTGTTGTCCTTTGAGAGGAAAATTTTTGTCCTTGGAAAAGAGGTTCAAATTCACTTGATAGGAGAGTCGAAATACCATGACTCATGTATTTAATTATATATATTAAATACTAATTGGTAATAAATATATCAATTAACATTATACGACAGCACATTAAAAGTTGACAAATAAAACTATATGATTTGAGGAACATAAATCTAACCTAAATACAATAATTTAAGGCAAAAACTGTTTAATTTCTACTTTCAAACAGTGAATGCAGAGATATCCGTAAGTGCAATTAGAATGAAACATATACTACACATATCTGAACCATATACATATATCTTCCAATCTTCCACGTGCTAGATGTTTTAAGCGCATTATCTCCTCAACCCTCAGGATATGCATTTTTGTCAAAAATAACCACAATTACAAATGTATATAAACCTTCCCTTTTCTAAATCCAAACTTAAATTGAGAAAACCTGTTAAAATTTCATATTATGTTTTTTGTTATTTACCTATACGAACCTTTGATATTTGTAAGTTATCAGAAATTCAAAACCAAAAAGCAACATTTTTTTCTGTAGAGCTAACTGACATGCCTATCCAAACTCTGAATTCACAGTTTAAGATTGCATGATTGACCTCAAAATTGCGAATAAATATCAAATACGAAGGGTATAAACATAATGAACATGATATTACAGATGTATAGGGCATCAGACAATAATACATAAAAACCCACGATGACATAAATATAGAATAGAGAATTGGTTGCAAAGCATACGTGATTTCCACCATTTCTTACTTTGGAAGACCCCATCAGGATAGACCTAATTCTAAAGCCGCTATATTGTAGCAAATGGGCTTGTCTTTCACATGTTAAAGACGGTTACTACTTAACTATTTGGTATTTCCTCAAGCCTTTTTTTTTTTTTTTTTTTTTTTTTTTTTTTTTTTTTTTTTAAAGATTATAATCATTTCGTTGAACTTGATTACTCTTTATTTAGGGGCCGACTCCGACCTGCCGCATGGTCTGGGGTTTCCTCACCGTTAATGGAAAATCTTATGGTGGCTTTGAGTTGTTATTACTCCCCTTTGGGTCGTTGTCTCTTTGACACATTCCCCGTTTCCCTTCATTTTTCTATATGTTATTTAGGAATCTTCACAGGTAATACGGATTCATATTCCCTGTCTGTGTTTTATATATAGGGCACAGACAGGGAATATGAACCCGTATCCCCTGTGAAGCCCGAATAACTTTTATATTGTGCTAGAAGTGATATAATTCTTCTATTAAAAGCGTTTAAAAATTGTGATTTTGCTACCAAGGGGATACGGTCTCATATCCACTGTCAAGGTATCCAATTAAATTGCAGGATTTACCTGGATAATTCACTTCAGCAGAATATTTATTACTATTCAAATTTTATGTAAATTACCATTTCCAGTAACGTATATCAATAAATTTGTTGATATAATGGTAGAAAAAGTCCGAGACGAAGGTTCATATATTAAATTCAGAATGCTATATAGAATCTAACATACATAGATAAAATCCGTGTCTGAAAAGCACAAAAACAAAATTTTAAAACCATTAGGGAAAGTTGCAGTCAAAAGTTGTATCTTAAAAGCTAAATATAAAGCAGAACACATGATTTTAAAGAATCTATATATTTGCTGAATATATTTTAATATTTAGGTGATATGATTTCAAAGCACATTTGAGTTTTAGGTAAAGTATGACTTCTCTGTTATGCTTGGCGGAGCAATTCTTCAACTCCTTCAACAATACCACATTTGTAATGTAATTTTAAAGCTAAAGATCTCAACTGAAGAATGGAACATATCAAGGCAAAAGGAAAGAGTAATTTAGAATTTATCCAAAGAGTAATATACTTTGTACAAATAACTAAATACCGAGCTTAGTGAATTTGGTTTCTGCATATGCGGATTTCGACAACTTATGCCTCTTCAGTGCAGATAAAATCTAAACGTTTGGAAGACCATAAACCGAAAATGTTTAAAAACTGATAGAGAACAATTTACCAATATCATCTAAATATAAAGCCAAAATCAGCTAATGATGAATTATGAATACGATTATCTAAGAAAACAATAACAAAGATTTAGCTATAAATGAAAATAGTATATCAGTGATCTCTTTTGGGGTACAGGAAACTTGTAGCGTTTTCTGAAACATGAAATTTTGATAGTGTCATTTAAAGTAATTCATTTTATAAATTCATGACTTCAGGTCACAATGCAAACATCTTTTACTTGAAATTCATAAGCTTTCGAAGGGGATTCAAATTCCCATGGTTGAGATCAAATTCAAATCCCATGACTTAAAATTCACAAATAATCAAAACATAAAAAAATCCATATTTTATCAAAAATAGTGAGATTTGAATTCATTTTCAGTTTGTGTGGTGGTAGGTCGTTAAATTAGCATGGCTGACCAAACTTCTCATTTTTTTCATATTTTGGTGTAGAAGTGCATGACAGTAAGACAGAATATTATTGTGTAATCGAGCATATATATCTTAAATCAATGAAAGATATTATTTGAAAGTGTGAAAACTCCGATTTTAGGGTGTTCAAATAATTATGACTGAACATTCTAATCAAATTCCATATGAAGATTTAAAATTGTATGACAAAAAGTCGAAATTGCATAGTAATATCCAGGAATCCTATTCCGTGACTGGGTAATTTTCTTATTCTTTAGATGGTCAAAATTCAATGATTAAGGTTAGAATACCATTGAGATACCCAAAACATCCTTTTGTTTAAAAATTGTATTAACAATGAAGGGATATGGAGTAAATGCAAATAAGACAAAGTATCTACAGATACATGGTAATAATAATCAATGGAACAACGCTTTTATTGTTGTTCTTCATCTTGAAGTCACCATGAGGCCTTCAACAATGAGTTTTACTCATACCTCATAGCAAGTTCAAGAAGGCCTCTAGCACCGGTTTGAGCGGAATTCATTAATAATTGTCGAGAAACGGTACATCCATGCTTTTTTACCTAATGATCCATGGATGCGGGATCGTCAACAAACGTAAACTTACCTGGCAAAGTGTTCTTACAATTGCTGTATGTTCATTTCAATAGATTTCTTCAAGGATTTGAAATAACCGGATTTGACACAACCCTGGATTGACGCATTGATAGTGTTATGGGTGCCGATAGCGAAGCAGGACATGCTTACCCTTCAGGAGCACATTATCAAACTCCCGATTTTCATGGGAATTCACCCTATGAGTGCCTTAGTTCTTAATGTCGTCTTTTTATTCCCGTGAATTGCAGCTGTCTGACGTCCTTGTTTTGTCCTTGTTCTTCTCTGTTGCCATTTTTACCATGCCTTTGGACTTCAATTTTGTGGTCATCGCTTCCCTTGTTCCTTCCGTATTCTACTGTCATTGTTTCAAATTCCAATTGGTTAGTGTTGGCAAAATACAGTGGGTAACTTAAATCTCAGTTTGGAGATGGAGAGTCCAAATCAAATTAGCAAAATTTAGAATGAAAATTCAACATCAAGATATCCTTACCATTGACAATCCCTAGTTTTTAAGCTTTCATTTACCTACATGAACTAAAACTTAATAAAACAAACAATGATTCTACATACTGTCCATGTCTCCATCTAGCTATCATCGTTGACTCTGGAATAATTAAAACTATAATTTATGATAAAGGGGATGATTTTTATTTCACTATAACTAATTTTCCTTTTCTTTATGGCGACGTCCCTGTAGCTTCATCATACGGGGTATATATATCTCAACTGGTACGATTCGCAAGCGTCTGTTCTACTCTTGACGACTTTAATGAACGTAACCTTACTATCACATCCAAACTTTTACAACAAGGTTACAGAGTTCATAGTTTGATAAACACATTTAAGAAGTTTTATAGAGGATAATCATTTGATATCTAAATATAATGCGACTCGCAAACAGCTTATTACTTACGGCATTTCTCATCGTCGTTTTACGGAAATGTTGTTAAAAAAATGTCAAAAACTGATAAAATATCCAGAAAAACTGGGACGTAACTTACATTCTTTACGTAATAAAGGACATTGACCGGATATTATTCATGATTCAGTCAAATTGGCTTTGGGATCCAATGACCTGAAGATTTTACAATTAACCTGGCCTCTCACTGTTACTGTCGATGTCTACTGAAATCCATGATGATTCCTTACCAAACACTTCGGGAAGTTTTGAATTTGATTATTATTCCGTAGTGCGACAGTGTTTTACCAGCAGACTACGCTCCTTGAGCTAGCCGGCAGTTTATTAGCGGCGAGCACTCCTTGACCCATCTTTTTAAATTACGTTTTGTCTTTATCTTTCCCTTTTCAAGACTGAGTTAGTGGTCTACTTGTATTAGTTTTATTTATATGTTTATTATACTATAAGGAAACGGGATAGAGAAAGGTGAGGTTTGGGTACCCATTAACCGGTTTAACCCTACCGCTAGCTGTTACAAGTGCCGGTACCAAGTCCGGCCATCCCGAGTTCCTATCGTTGTCTATATTTTTCTTTTTTTCATTTTATTGTTTTTTTGTGCAGTTCCCTGGTAGAGTGTGGCATGTGATTGTAATGTTCGGCCATTGTAAGTGTTTCCTGTTATCTTTTCTTCATCAATCCTATGTTTTATCAAGGATTGATGTGCTTTTAAAGGAAGTCAAAATTTCAAGGGTTTTAATGGGTGCGCTCCTTAACCTTCTAAAATTAAGGTTTTGTTAAGATTACCATAATACCATATGTAGATGAATCTGGCATTTTTTTTTAATTCCAAGCATAAATTTCGAAAACGTGAATCAGAAAGTTTCATTACCTCTTTCAATTTCTTAATATATCTACACCAACCTTTGAATTCTGTCATTTGAAATTTTGTCTGCCGAGTTATTTAACCTGATTCTTTACTGATGTGCTTCAATTACTGAGCAAACTTCTAAATATCCAAAAGACGTTTTAGGATTCCATGACAGAAAGTCAGAATATGAATTAATATCAAATATAAAGGTTTTCAAATGAACATTATAATGTGTGCATCAGACTATCATAAATAAAATCCATGTTAAACACACACACATATATATATATATATATATATATATATATATATATATATATATATATATATATATATATATATAAGCTGTATATAAATTCAGTCAACGTGGAAATTTGTTCATCTCCCCGGATTTGCGAATATTTACGCTAATGCAGGGTCTAAAAATTAAAATATAACGGTCTATCGTAGGAACCCATCGGGGTTAGAATTAGAGAAATGAATATCGATATTACCTTCCCATCGAGGGATTTGGCTGTTCTTCGAATGCACCGATATTACAGACAGATTACACTGCCCACGCCATCTCTGTGGGAGACCAAACGGATGTAAAATAGAACGATCTACAAATTAATTTCATGAGACACTTAAATATATTAATTAACCGAAATCATAACAAGTCTAATGTGGTCCAGTGTTAGCATGGCAGACTTTTAACCCTTACAACCTTGACAGAAGGGGTTCGAATTCCACTAGAATCAACAAAAATTTAATATTTAATATTAAAAGACTTAGACTTTGGATTTGGATTGATAGAAAAATTCATCACAGGCAGATGATTCAAGCCAAAATGATTAATTTTATTTTTTAAACAAATTTTGTTCCAATGAAGTACCCAAAATTTCAGTTAATTTATCTTCTGCATATGGCCATTTCGACAACAAGTCTCATCAGTGCAGATTATATCAAAATAATTGGAAAACCGAATAAAAACCCCCCAAAAATTCTAAGTGTCTTTTTCCAAAAATTGAAATAGCCCACATTTTGATGGGGCGCTCAGCATAGATCGGTCCATTATAAATCACAAATAAGATGTTTGGGTTTTCATCGGTACTCACTCTAATTCTTATTTTAAAGCAAAACAAGTGCCATGTATTCTCTTACACAAAGTGAAAGGGAATGCAGACTGTTAGTTAGATGAATAAATAAGCTGTCTATAAATTCAGCCAACGAGGAAAATTGTTCATCTCCCCGGATTTGCAAATATTTATGCTAATGCAGGGCCTAGAAATTAAAATATAACGGTCTATCGTAGACACCCAACGGGTTAGAACTAGAGAAATGAATATCGAGATTGCCTTCTCACCGATGGATTTGGCTGTTCTTCGAATGCATAGATATTACAGACAGATTACACTGCCCACGCCATCTCTGTGGGAGACCAAAGGAATGTAAAATAGAACGAACTACAAATTCATTTTATGTGACACTTAAGAATAATAATTTACCGAGATTATAACAAGTCTACTGTGGTCCAGTGGTAGCGTGGCAGAGTTTTAACCCTTACAACCTTGACAGAAGGGGTTCGAATCCCACTGGAATCAACAAAAATTTAATGTTTAATATTAAAAGACTTAGACATCACAGGCAGATGATTCAAGCCAAAATGATTAATTTCATTTTTTTTTATTTTTAAATTTGTTTTTGAAATAAATGAAAAATCTACATAATATGAGAAAGAAAGAAAATGGGGTAAATGTCAAGGAGACAACATCCAATATCCAGGTTAAAACGACCCAATACAAAGCATCTAGGGGTCACCGTACGGTCTTCAACACGGTGAGGAACCTCACACCATATAGCAAGCCCTAAAATTTTATAAGAAGACAAGGACAGGTCAATGACCAACATATTCCTGACATTGGACAGGCACAAAAATTGCGTCGGGGTTAAACTCCCCTATGTGTGGTGAATGGCTAAAAAACAAATACATAAAAAGATTCACAGTAAAAATCAAACTAGAAAAAAGTCCAACTTATCAAGACGAGTACCCTTACAATGAAGTACATAAAACATGAAGACAATACACACAGGTACTGTCCGGACAAATGCTCGCAGTTACTGACAGCTAGCTTAGGTCATGATTTCTGTTTACTCTGATATCATGATATCAAGCCTTCTTACATATGAAATAGTTCTAAATAGATTTGGTATAACAACATCATCAATTATGAAAGAAGAGCATGATATTGTGCAATGCCAAATACTGTCAATATAAAAAATTATTTAAATTTAGTTATGGTGTAAAGCATTTAGGAGATGATCAATATTTTTGCCAAAAAAAACAGAAGTAAAGATTTAACAACAATGCTGTATTTATATCCTTTATAAATAAGTTTGTTCAGCGGATTAATAATTGGAAGGACAATTTTTGACTTTATGCGCTTTGTAAATGATATTGCCATAGAAGTTTGGATGTGAAATGCCCTGATGTATAAGAGCCCTGCATGTAGAACCAAATTTTCTTAATAAGTCAATGTATATATAATAAAATTTAGAGACTGTTTTTATCAATTTATGATATCTAAATCCTTGATGCAGAAGTTTTTCAGTGAGACAAAGATTTCGGTCGTTTAAGTCGGAAAAATCACTACATACTCGTGCATATCGAACAAGTTATGAAATGTAGACCCCGTAAGAAGGGGCTAACGGAACATCGCCGTCGAGATGGGGAAAAATGACTATAGGGAAGGAGAAATTATCCCTTTCATCATAAACCTTAGTGTTTAACTTTCCTCGATTTATTGATATATCAAGATCAAGAAAGGGAGTATAATCACTGCTGCTATTGGATTTATTTAAAGTAAGTTCTGCAGGATAAATTTCATCTGTAAATTTAGAAAATTCAGGATTATTTAAAGGCAAAATATCGTCGAAATATATATATGTATTGTTAAATTTATCCACTAAATGCCGTTTAGAAGGGTCTTTTCGAATTTTTGCAATGAATTTTGATTCGTAGCAATAAAGAAATACATCTGCTATGAGAGGTGCACATTTGTTACCCATAGGAATACCTATTATTGCCGATAGACTGTATCACCGAAACGAACAAAAATATTATCAAGAAGAAAATTCAATGCTTTTATCATATCCTGACAAGTCCAGTTCGTATATTTGTCATGTTTGTCGTCACTGAAAAACGATTTAAATGTTTTGCAACAAATGTAAGTACATCCTGATTTTTTGAAGGACCATTTGATCAAATACGAACATTTCTCTTTCATGAGTGTATGCTGTAATGTAGTATAATATTCATATTATTGTTGGTAATATGATTGTGTTTGTGCTTTGATAGTAAATTATGATTTTTTCTGTTATATATGGTAGAGCAAGTTTTAGTTTCTTGGAATTGCACAAATATCACATTTGAATAAAACAAAAGAAAGGAGCATGAAAAGATGAAGGAAAGGGGTTATTTGAAAATATATTAAGTGAGTAATATATATTGTATTAAACAACGGCAGTAGAATACCAAAGGAATAGAGGTCAAAGCCCACAGACAAGGCAAAACCAAGAACATTAGAAGACTGAATATGTCAGTGATCTTTCTAGAAGAAAATGAAACATTTTAGATCTTTCTGAAATATGACTACTGTAAAGTGTCAGTGTTAGTACCTCATTTCAGACCTTCATGACTGACGGTCAAAATACGATGCAAACATCAACGCCTTCCTATCTTTTTTATATCAGATTCATATACTCTGAAGCAGGGTTCGAAATCACATGGTGAGAAGGGGGGCAAAATACGATGGAAAATCAAACTTCATAATTTTCGGAGCGATGTTCGAAATTCAATGATAGTAATTCAGAATACCATGGTGAAAATCGAACACACCGTATGTTTCATCAGTGAATAATATCCTTTCAAAGAGATTCAATCTCCCATGTTAAGGGTTTCAAATTATCATGCCTGACAACATAATCGATTTGGACATGAAGGTTCAAAATTGTGTTGTAGAGAGTCAGACTATCATAGAGATTTTTTCTGCCAAAAACTATATGCATTAAATGGGGTTCAAATAACATGGTGCGATCAAAATACAATTATTTAATACATTTCTCAATTTTTGGGCGAGTCAAAATCCAATGATGAAGGGCCTGAACACTATGTGAAATATAACCTTTTTCTAATCAAAATTTGAATACTTTGAAAGGGGACTTTGGCAAAATTTCATGGCTAACCAAATTTTCAAAGGGGGTAAAAATAAATGGATCGAAGATCAGAATTTTGATTTTATTGAATATTGATGTGTTCTAACAGTATGCATTTTCTTATTCGGGATATATAAATACCACAATCGCTGACCAAACTTCTGAATTTCAGAGAGCGTCAAAATTCTATTGCTTAATGTAAAAATATCAAGAAATTATCAAAGAAATAATTACTTTATCAAAGGTGAATGCACTTGGAAAGAACTTAAAATTCTTATGGTAGAGAAGGGGCAAAATTCCATTTATGACCACACTTCTGTATTCCATAATTAAATGTCAATTTTTTAAACATTTTTATTATCTGAAAGTTGTTCCAAAATTCTATGGTAGGAAATCATTTACTTTTTAACCAAACTTCTCAATTTTGAAATGGGATTTCATAATCAACGAATGAAGATCATAATACTTAATAAACATCCAAGACAGCCTTTGTATTATCAAAATTGATGTACTCTGAAACGAAGTTCAAATCTAATGGTAGAAACGATTAAACACCATGTTTGACTACACTTCTCAGTTTGAAGATGGGATTCAAAATTTCATGACTGATAGTCAGAATACAAAGAAACATTCTATCTTTTAATCAATCAATGTGCTTTGTAAGGGTGTTCACAATACCATGGTAAAGTCGTAGAGACTTCAAAATGCGATGGCTCATTATTAATTCCTACATACCGGTTCAAACTTTTCACAGATTGATTGATTGATTGATTGATTGACATGGGGTTTAACGTCACTTTCAGCAGTATTTCAGCTATCTCATGACGGTCAGTTTTAGGGGTGGAGGAAGACGAAGTGCCCGGAGAGAACCACCGACCTTGGGCAGGTAACTGACATACCTTATCACTTACGATTGTAAGTCGAGCGCACCCTTATTTGTAATGTACAAAGTGGGGCGCGAACTCACAACGCAGTGGTGATAGACTACAGTGGTTGTATAGGTAGTAGAACTACCTTAACCACTCGGCAACTTTGGCCCCAAACTTTTCACAGATCGAGAGTCTAGATATATTAAAAGGCCCTAACTTTTCACAGAGAGTCTAGATATATTAATCAACACTAGATAGTAAACTTATAAAAACTGAAGAGAAAATAGAACAAAGTGAGCAAAGGAACATAACTCTAGCCAAATTTAAACGCCCACTTGCAAAAATTGTTAAACAAAGAAAAATCCGTCGGTCGAATGGAATGAAATTCGCTCTACAAATATGTGATCAGTATATCTTTAAAATGCTAGATGGGTTAAATGGGGTTAAAATCTGTACCTAAAATATACTTAGATGCTTTGTTTTGGGTCGTTTTAACCTGGAGATGGAATGTTATCTCCTTGACATGTACCCCATTCCCTTTCTTTTTCATATTGGTTTGAAAAAATCCTATATGAAATGATAATAATTCTGACATTTTTGAAATCAAAATATGAAATAATAATAATAAGATATAAAAAATAAATAGTTTATGTTCTTACATTTAATATTTACCTAATAAACCATTTTATAATATTACAACAAAATACCGTTTCAAAAGAAAATGTCTACAATGTTTTGACTGGAGAGTTATCAAACCTGATCCCTAACCTGATGCCTATACAGTCAGAGTCCTATGGAAATATCCATAAATTTTATTTTATATCAAAAATTGGTATTGATACACTTTTAAATAAGTTTAAAAATCCTATTCAAAAATGATAAAAACTTTGAGGTGACCAAACTTCTCAATTCCGCACAAATACGGGTTAACATTCAATTGTTCAATTATCAAAAAGGTTTTAAAAACCCCATCATAATTTACATATATACATATGCACGGATAAAGAATTTTGAGTCTGTTGCAAAACAAACATAATTTCAAATATTTCAACAGTATTTACTGTTCAATCCCTTTGTAAACTCTTTGATGAGGTCACTTTTGTGTTTAACCAATCCGCCTCCAAACACATCTTTCAAAACAATTTATGCCTCACTGATAGTGTGACGGTTGTCGCTAGCGGGGCAGGACATGCTTACCCTTCCGGAGCACCTGATGTCACTCCCGGTTTTCATGGGAGTTCACACTATGAGTGCCCTAGTTCTTAATGTTATCTTTTTATTTCCGTGCATTGTGGCTGTCTCACGTCCTTGTTTTGTCTTTGTTTTTCTCTGTTTCCGTTTTTGTCATGTCTTTGGACTTCGATTTTTGTATGTTCCTTCGGTATTCTACTGCCGTTGTTTAACTAAAGGGTTTAAATGTATAACATTAAGTCAGTATAATATTTTTCATAAAATTTTCTCTACCCTTCCGGAGCAACTGATGATACCTCAGTTTTTGTAGGAGTTCACACTGCTAGTGCTTTGGTGTTGTGGCGTTCTTGTTCATTTTTGTTTTATATGTTTTGTCTTTGTCATACTGTCTCAATTTGTGTTGGATATGTATTGCCATGATTTTGGATTCATGATTTTAGAATTCCCTCTTTCCTCATTTTTGCTTCGGTTTTTGTTTGCCGATGTATATGCAAATGTCAAAATTCAGAATACCATGAAAACATAAAAAATATCTTTTTTTATCAAACAATTATGTGTTTTGAAAGAGGGAGGATAGTAAAATACCATGGCAGACTTAATTTCCAAATTTTGAGAGGCGAAGTGAAAATCAAATGGATAATAATCAGAATGTTGATGAATCATCAATAACTAGAGTTTTATAAAAGGTTGGTGTGTTTTGAAAGGAGGTTAAAATTTCATGTGGCAGGAGAGTCAAAATACAATGACTACCCAAATTTCATCAGTTTCATCAAGAATTTTTACGATTTCATGACTGATGGTCAGAATAAGAATAATATAAAATAAAAATGAAGGTTTGAAAATCCCCATCATGATGATACACATGTACATGTGCATTAGGTAATCACACAAATAAACCAATATTAGATAAGAAATACAGAATGGGAATATGCAGGAAAGCTTCCATTAAATCAACTACTTGTATTTGTTTCTTCAGTTCCGGGTCCCATCAGAAACCATCTCTTTATCGTTGCAAATTCGGTGATCTTTCAAGAAGGAGACAATTGTAGCATTTGCCGTATTATTTGTCAGAAAATTGATTAACAGTAACTTCGGTTTTTTCATTATTTATTACCACTGGGCCGATGCATCTACTGGTGGACTATTAGCCCACGAGGGTATTCACCTATCCAGGTGCTGACCTGAAAACCATTTTTATTGAAATATATAAATTTAACAAAACTTTGTTTAAAACTGAAGAGCGTCTCCCTCATGCATAGCTTTGTCCTTAGCTGAATTTTGGCTTTTCCATTTGGATCCTCTTGGTTGTTTGTTGGCTATCAGCTTTCACACGTTTTTCGTTTAATGGACTTCCAAGTATTTTAGTTTGATCTGCCTTGATGAGACCTAAGTAGTCGAAATCCGCATATGCAGAAAATGAATTTTCAGTTACTTACGTATTTCATTATCCATATCCTTAAGCATTTAAACGTGGCTTTCATGTTTTGTGAAACAATTTTTTTTTTAAAGCCAATGAACTTAGGCAAAATAAATACAGTGGAAATAAAGAAACATTGTTACTTTGATAGTAACACATTTTTATCTCTTGTATATTTGGCAGGGCAAGTTTTCGTTATTAAAAGACGCAAAGCTACTACACAAATACCACATTTGAAAAAGGACTGGAAGATGGAAATATATTAATGGGAGAAAGGAACATTACAAAGTAAAGGTACTAATAACTAAATACCGAAGTTACTGTAAATTTACTTTCTGCATATGCGCATTTCGACAACTTATGTCTCATCAGTGCAGATAAAATAATACTAAACGATTAATTTGAGAACCTAGCCAGAGAATGACATGCATTATTCAAAATCATTAGTATCGTTAAGAAGACAGAAACATTAAATGTGTTATATTTATATGTAGGCTAAGTATGGAAGGGTTTCATCTCGTTTTCTGATCCTGCGGTTAAGTTGGTACCTGAAAAGCTTTTTTTAAGTTTTCTTTGTGAATATTTTTGTTAGTGAATATGCAATAAGCAATGAAGGAAATGTCGTAAATGCACATGAGACAAAGTCTCTACAAATACATGGCAAAATAAAGACGCCGCGCACAAAGTTAACGGCATACGGTGAAATTGAGTTATAAAAGCATGATCAAAAGCCCTTATAACATTGAAACTAAAAAAAAACACACTTGTTTTGCTTTCAAGTTACTTGCACAAGTCTATTTCAACAAAAATATATTTCTTGTCTAGATTGAAACTTATTTTACACGATCAACACAGTAAAAATAGCAAAAAGACCGAGCGTATCTTGTAACACGAAAAAAGGAGCATGATTGTTTTTGGTCTCCTCTTTCTATAATAATCAACAGATTTCCCCAAAATTTTGTACGTCGTATGTGGCGTATTTTCGCCGTTACATCATGTAAAATTCAATGTACAGAAATTAGAAATGGCCATTGTGCGTAGTACAGAAGTGGTGTACAGAATATGTAACGGGCGTTAACTTGACTGAATTTTTGCGGTAGCATGGAGAAATCAGTAAGTAAATAGCTTTCAACATTAATTATATTTAGAAAAAGAAGCACAAATGTGCGTTTTGAGAGGATTTAAAACATATCTTAAATATGGCGAAAACAGTTTGTTTTTACTCGGGAAATGAAAGTTTTTGATGTCCAATACTTTTGTTACAATACCAAGAAATGCCAATTTTGACGCGATATTTTCGTTATTTCAAAGAATTGAGTGATAATTTTATTCCGTTCATCAATACATAACACACTTTTAAAAATATTTTCGAAATGTGCATTTTTAAAACTTTTTCATCCTGCAATATTAAATCTGGTGTACAAATGTGTCTAAAAATATATAAAAAAGTAAATGTCCAATGGTTTTGTTACGGGCGTGTTTTCCGTGAAAAAAAAATCCGACGTCGGTGACTTCGCGCACATCGAAGAACAGTGAATCTTGCATACAACTACTCTAATTCGTATTTTAATTCGTTGTTAGCGAAATATCTCCCTGTCCTCAGCAGACAGAATAGTTAAAAGTACAGAAAAATCGAGATCAAAATTTGCAATCTTATTAATACGAAAGTTTTACGTGTGTTTTATTTTTGGATTGTGCAATATAATTATGAGCAAAAGTTGATAAAACGTATTCCTGCAATGGATCCCGCATCTTAATTCTGAAATTTTTACATGTTCCGAACTTGATTTGAACGACGAAGGAATAGTACAAATTGATGATGCCCTTCATACACTGTAAATTTGCCGTTTAGATTTTAAACACATTTAGACATGTGTAGCCCTAAACTCGCTTACGATTGAGTTTAATACCTAAGCACTTTATGGTTGAAACATGCTTAGTGCTAAAGATTTTTAGGATTCAAACTTCGGTATTTAGATATTTCTAAACGCCTGTTGAATGGTAATAAGTCGTAGGATTAAAATAATCTTGTATATCTAGTTATGTAAAAGCGGAACAAAACCAAAATGGAAAAATTGAAAATATATATACATTGTATTATTTGAAAACAAATACTGTTGAAAGAAAGGAAAACCAAAAAAAGAAAAGAAATATTTTGCATAAATTTATAAAAAAAAACAAAAAAAAACTAAACAATAAAAATATGAAAAGACAGTTCGGCAGACAGGGCAATATACACGTGTAGAGTTGCACCCTTCTCAATTTCGGCTTTTAACGTCATTTTTTATGACTTGACGGCGTTACATTTATGGAGTCAACTTTGTGCGCGGCGTCAAAGCAATGGAACAACGTATTTATTGCCTCAAGTTCATGATAAGATTGTGGACTACTGATATTTATATCAAGACATCTTGCTAACATGCTTCAACTCAATTTCACTTCACTTAAAAGTTTTAATTAATTTCGATACATATACAAAAGTTCAACACAAGTTTAACATCGACCATCATATAACAAAACAAGACAACAACAAAAAAGCATGCACAGGTAAGTCAGAGAAATTGAAAAAAAAAATTTAAAAAAAACAAGCATTCAGCACAAAATTTGCATAAAAAAGAGCATGAATACACTAAAACGTTAAGAAGACCTACCGACATTTACGCACATAATGACATATCGATAAGAAAAACATGCAAGCAGTTGGCACATTATTTACATATAAAGCACAATGCATATGTTGCTTCTAGTTGAAGTGATTTATTTAATTTGACTGTTAAATCATTGCTGCCACAGTCTTAAAATGAACTTTATAATCTGACCAATTAGATTTTCAATAGTATGAATTTGGTTTAATGTATCCATGAATATCAAAATAACTTTGTTGTTTTGTTGTACATTGTACACTACTACTATAGTGTCGTGATCCATTTACATTTTACATGATACTGAAGGTGAAAATAATAACTTTCATGTCGATTTTAATAACTTGTAGGTTCCTTATGCACATCACCATTTATTACATGAAAATAAAAAAAGTTCTTATTACTCTTTACTAATCAAAGATCAGGTTGTTAATACCGCATAATTTATAAAAGGATACAGGATAGAAATGTATCTCAGGAATGGAAAACCAGTTGCTCTTATCACATAAACATCATAAAAGGGGTATACTAAGGTTTAAAATATCCGTAAGTTATAATTAATTGATCCCTTAGTTAAGCTGAAAATGAACTGTGTACTTAAAAATCTCATGAGAAATATGCATGGATAAAACAATGTATGCAATGGAGTAATAACACAATTACTGGACAGAGATGTCATGAGCCGAGGTTCATGAGAAAAAAGACAGATCAGGTGGAGACCAGCGGAAAAAACTGTCGACCGCAATGGTCCTGACTTGGTAAAGGCTATTGAAAGGTCGTAGACAGTTAAACGAAACGTTCATCCCAGCAATAATTAAAAAAAGAATCTTGAATCAGAGTTCGGACGCAAACTTCAAATTTTTCCACAAAAGACTGGTATCTATTAAAATAACTTTTCTAATGATCGTATGAGACGATTTTATTTGAATCCTTGATTAATAAGGCGGTCACGCAGATAAATATTTCTAATGAGAAAATCTGTATAATTGTGTTAGCTTTCGCTATAATGATATCACGGTCGCAATACCGGCATTAAAGAAATTGTTCAGTCATACCGTTATTGTCCATTCTTCCTTTAATACAACAAATATCCTATTATGCCTATTTCCTAGCCTATTGGTATCAAAATGTTTATGAAAGTAACATATATGGAACCAATTTTGCCAGCTGGAATTTTTTAGTCGACTGGTATTGTATTTCCAAGCGTCAAAATATTCAAAATAAATACACCACATCTTATACATCTTCGTTCCAACTGTGCACATATATTACAAGTCACAATGTCCACAAGGTATAAACATTGTCCTGGCAGGGACCAATCGACATATTTCACATAAATTATGTTGCCCTGAAAAGAGATAATGATTTTCACATGTTACATAGTAGACATAGTACAGCTTCTTGATGTATCTGAGAAAATGATAAGTGAAAACATACTTTAAATGATTTTATTAACATTGGCATATAATTGTCAAATGATCTTGTGCTCTTAATGAGGAATATCTATGTTCTCACAGTGCATTCCAATATTACTATGCTTTTTGCAAACAACTAAATACCGAAGTTACTTTGAAACAGGCGTCTTCTGAACAGTGGAAGGTTTTAACTAAATCAAAATATTTCATTTTGTACTAATTTCATTTTTTGTAGACTTTTAATTCGATGTGCCCTTCCATTTTAAAAGAAGATTTGTATATATTATGCTTCGTTGATCGACGACCAATGCCGAAAAAAAAATTCATACATTCAGATGGAAAAAAGACTGATATATACTATGTTACTTATGAGCCGTTGAGTTTTCATAATAAACAATATAGCATTACAGAAATTAGGAAAGTCAAAAATTTCCATTTGAAAAATAAAGAATCACAAAAAATCTTAAATTTTTTGGTATGGTTTAATGCAAAGCTCTGGTATGTATCGGTTTTTTGTTTTACAGTCATTGGTTGTCGATTTCGAAATATTCCCTCAATACATGTACATGTATGTGTGAGAAATCAATTTTCATAAAATAAATTTATAAATGAAACGTTTTGCAACGTGTTTTTTTAGTTTTGCCTTGGTCATATAAACACACATCATTGTTTGCAGTTGTTGAGACTATGTGAACGTAATAATGACGCATTTTATGGAACTGTATATACATGAAGAATAATGAATGCATTTTAGACACTACATGATTTTGCTAGATTTTTCTAAGTCATGCATTGTATCATGTGTGCATTATATTGTTTATAGCAATGATTTTGTAGTATCATACCGTTTTTAGTACGAAAAACTAAATACCGAAGTTACTGTGAATTTATTTTCAGCATATGCGCATTTTGACAACTTATGTCGAAATGATTGTTGGATCAGAGTTCAGGTAAGAACGCAAATACATTGCCTGCCATTAAAAAAATAAACATTTTGCTAGAAAATAAATATCCGTTTTAATATGACATTAACTTCGGTCAAGTATTAACACCTGAATTAACAGTGGTTGTTTTGTAATACTCAGTTAATTCTATGTTTGACAATCCCGCATCCACGGATAAAAGAAACATGGATGAGCTTTGCTCGACATATAGTAATGAATTCCGCTCAAAATGGTGCTAGGGACCGTCATGAACTTACTTTTTCTCTCATGGAAAGCTCTGTCCTTAGCTGATTTTGGCTTCACAGTTAGATCATATTGGTTATTTGTTGTCTATCAGTTTTTAAATATCTTTGAGTTTACATCTTCCAAACGTTCAGATTTTATCTGCACTAAAGAGACATAAGTTGTCGAAATGCGCATATGCAGAAATTAAATTAACAGTAACTTCGGTATTTATTTATTTGTTACCACTGGGTCGATACCGCTGCTGGTGGACTGTTAGTCACGAGGGTATTCACCAGCCCAGTAGTCAGTACTTTGTTGCTGACCCGAAGGCCGATTCTATTTGGAACCTTACAATTTCTTAATTTTTGTAAATTTTGTTCAAAAACTAAGAGTATCTCCGTCATGCAAAGCTCTGTCCTTAACTGATTTTGGCTTTACATTTAGATCATATTGGTTATTTGTTCTCTATCAGTTTTAATATCTTTGAGTTTATGGTCTTCCAAACATTTAAATTTTATCTGCACTGAAGAGACATAAGTTGTCGAAATGCACATATGCAGAAATTATATTAACAGTAACTTCGGTATTTAGTTATTAAGATATGACCAAAGCTCATTTTTGAAGGCCTCATGATGACTTTAAGATGAAGAACAACAACATATTATTTCTTATGTTGTTTCAACTGAGTAGTTTTTTTTTTTATTCAGAACTATTCGACCTACTCACGGGGACTGTTGGTTGTTTGCGTAATTCCTAGTTTGATATTCAAGTCTTGATCCTGAATAAAGAAAGAAATCCTGTAGTTCAATACATTTTGCACATAGATAAATAACATACCTTAAGTCTGTAAACCTTTTCTCAGATGTTTCGTCTTGCATGCAGTGAGATGAATGATATAGATATATTAACTATGAATTATGCTGTAAACAGAGACATCAAAGTACCTTATAAAATTTTCGTTGTATAGACATATTAGCTCCTATCAATATGTTGACCGTTAACAGTTCGCATCAACTTTGTTGGCCGCTTGTCTAATTTTGATTGGTTAAACACCCTCAAATGAATGCCTGTCGTGTTTAATATCAAAAGGCAAAGTCATCAGTTGTGAATATAACATAACACCGAAGTTGCTGTTAATTTGGATTCTGTATATGCGCATTTCGACAATTTATGTCTCTTCAGTGCAGATAAAACATCGAAATTTTGGAAATACATATATCGAAATAAGTGTAAAGACTGATATGTGTAATGAGGTTTAAAATCAGCTTACTAGTCAGAATGCCAAGTATATGTAGTACAGATGGATGGTAACAAAGAGCAAAATTAAAACTATAGAAATTGAAAGCAAAGCTCATCATATAGTATAAACCCTGCTCCACATTTGATCAAAATTAAAACATGGAGACTTTTAGGGACAAACCAAAGATTCCTGTTTCTTTTATTGGTTCCTAGTGGCTTTGTTGGTTCGATGGAGAGGGGTTTGAATGCTTGCGTACAAAGTACAAGATTAAACTGTTTTCCACATTGAAGATCTTGAATTAAAACCGGACCTTCTGAACACATTTTTAAAAGGGGCCATTTCAGAATTATATCCACCAACTTTAATTCAGATTGGCAAAATATTTTAAGAGGAGAAGATCTTTTAATTTGTTTTCCCCTAAAGTCCAGTTTTAAACTGAGTTCAATATTTGAGACCATCTTGGATGATGTACGGAAATATCTGATTATTTGTTTAAGAGAACCATTCAAGATTTAAGTATGGTTCCAAATGGTTTTGTGGCTTCAGTTGAGAGGATCTTTGGATGCTTTCCAGTAGAGGCTAATGCAAATTATGTTTCCCGCTGGCAACCATCTTGTACCGGTATGTCAAGCGGACATGGCGACACGTTTTTCAAAGAAGCAATCTAAGGACAATTGTGGCCAAATCATTTAATGAATTTTCTCCCATTAGGTCCCATGTTGAAGAAAGTTCATCGCTGCTGGCTTCTTAGATGAAAGGCGGAATTGATGGACATATTTTTCAGGAAAACTGAGGACTTTAAATATTGTTGACCCCAATGAATACGGCATTCAACTTTTCATCACCAAGGAACATTCCCGACAAATCTGCCATGGCAAAATTGACTCTCTGAAGTGAAAAATCATATGACAAGGAAGATATATAGCACTACAAGGTGCTTCTCAGAACCAGAAAAGAAAACAAAAACAAACAATTACTTCAACAGAAATACACTTTAACTAGTATAAGGTGATTTGTGTAGTACCATAGCAATAATGGGGATCAAAAATATGTCAACACATACGACCAGAGACTATCTATAGTGAAACACAGAAATTAATTTAAAATAAAGTCACGAACTGTAGAACTCCATTTATAAAGGAGAATCAAAGGATGTTTTGAAGGATTGAGCATTCTATTCTTCACATATGTTGTCTGCGTGAATTCTAAATTCTTATAAAAGAAATATAGCAAATGGGTAAATTTCATATAAAGAAAACAGAAACTAGAAATCATAGTACTCATAGAAATACATTAGTCTAAGCTGTGTCAGAGAATATTTTTGTTCTGATAAGTTCAAGTATTCATCAATTTTCACGTTGCATCCATTTTTATTTTCACGTATTTTTTTATTGAAATATTTTCTGACAATGATGAAGTGAAAAGGAAGGAAAACAACCCTCCACGTTTTTCCAACAATTTTCATTTTTACTAAAACAATAGACAGACGGAATAATGAGGCTTTTTAAGGGTGTTCAGGATTGTCCAACAACTTACTGTCTAAGTGGAATGTTAATTTTTTAGCTTGATATGTCAGATGGTTAAGTTATAACTACGATGATCTAATATAGGAATAACATTAACTAAAAAAATCTATAGAAGTTATACTTAATATGAAATAGAAATTAAAAAAGAAGCATGGGATAAATAACATTCACATAAAACCACTCGAAGACAAAAGTGTATGACCTTATACTAAAAACTCGAGTACAACTTTGACAGTGTTGAGTTATTTCTGTGTTTGATATTTGAATGTTTTTGTTACTGCTTGCCTGAGCATATGTTTATAATTTTTTTAACAAAGCATATCTGTTTTTCATAAAACCATGTGCATCTTTTTGCCACCCTATCACAAACAGGGATCATGTTTCATATACTAGTATTGTTGGCCACAAGGCATTCGGTTTTTTTTTATTTTCTTAGCGAAAATGGAAGTTTTCAATGTGTTATTCCTAAAACCCTAGTTAAAATGTATTTTTCCAATTGTTGTTTCTACATGTAGCGATACGCCGCATATTTGATAAAATTTTATGTTGTTGCACGTTGTAACGACTGGATATCATGATGTGACCACTGCATGTAATAATGCTAAACAATGCTGAAAATCATGTTATAATGACTACATATATAGTGTTGTGAACTCAGAATATATTTTTTTCACCACTGAATATATTGTTGTTGCGACTGAATTAAATGTTGTAACAATTGCATATATTGTTGTGTGCACTGAATATACTGTTGTGACCAGTGTACATGATGTAGAAACGATGACTTATAATGTTGGGACGAATGCATATGTAACGGTGAAGGCTAATAGAATTTTGTTAATATATATTGTTGAAGGAGGGGAGGTAAAGATATGCTAGTTTTTTTGAGGTGTGGTCTTCTTTACATTATACAATTAACATAGCTAGCCTAACTATAATTTTCGTTAATATCACATCTCAACCTTTTTTTATATTTTTGGTAATAATGATTAATCCCGTGATTCTTTGGGATTTCTAAGATTAACTTTTGATTTAGCTATTCTTTTTAATTTGCAAGACGAAGTATATTAAGTCAAGAACTTTAAGGAGAAGATTTTTAATTAGATTATGTCCTGAAAACCTTTAATTTTAATCTCATTAAATAGAAAAAAGAAGGGAAACAGGGAATGTGTCAAAGAGACAACGACCCAAATGGGAGTAATAACAACTCAAAGCCACCATAAGATCTTCAATGAACGGTGAGAAAACCCCAAAGTATATTTAGTAAGTTACTGGTGTATTCCTCTATATACCCCTTTATTCCTGAACCTTCATTGCTTTAATAAACAAATGTTGGAGATTTGGAACAAACCAGGAAAGATTAGATCAAGTAGATTTTTATATATCATTTTTACAAATATATAGTGTTATAATTATTTTAGCAAAACATGGACTATATTGATGGAAAAGGTAATCACAGTTATTTTTTGTTTGTTATTTTGTTAGTTTTTTTAATGTTTGTTTATTTGTTTTCGTTTTTAGCTCACCTGGCCTTTGGCCAGGTGAGCTTTTGCCATCACTCGCCGTGCCTCGTCCGTATGTTAACTTTTATTCAAAGATCTTTTCCTCTAAAACTACGGAGCCAATATTAATTAAACTTGGCCTGAATCATTACCAGGGTATGCACTTTCAAGTTTGTGATTTTTATGTCCGTAGACCAAACAACATGGCTGCTGTTACTAAAAATAGAACATAGGGGTAAATTGCTGTTTTTTGCAAATAACTCAAAAATCGTTACAGATATAAAAAAAAATTTGGCGATTAAAAATGATCAACATGATGAGTTCTACCCACCCTGCAATTTTAGAGAAAATCCGATAACTCATCTTGGAGTTATTGCCCCTTTTCCACAAAATTTCCCTTTTTGTTACTTTTTGTCTTATATATTGAAAATTATAGAAGATATAGGCTGAGTTTTAATTACAAAAGTGGTAAACATAAGAAGAACTACATGTCCTGCAATTTTAAAGATCATTTGAGGACCCATATAGGAGTTATAGCCCCTTTTTCTTAAAATCTTAACGACTTTTTTTTTACATTTTTACTTTTATTTCAAAAACTATTTAAAATAGAGGTTAAGTTTGAATTGCAACAGTGTTAAGGTTATCAAGGACTACAATTTCTACATATGTTCAGCAGGATCCTACCTCATCCAAGATGGCCGCCGGCGGGGAACATAGTTTAACATAAGGACCAAATGAGAAATGCATTCAAAGATCTTTACCTCAGAAACTACTACAAGCCAATTGGAACCAAACTTGGTCACAATAGTCCATTGGTTATACCATTCAAAGTTTGTGATTTTTATGTGCGTACCTAATCCAAGATGGCCGCCAGCCAGGCAAATAGTTTAACATAAGGACCCTAAGTGAAATGCATTCAAAGATCTACTCTTCTCTGAAACTTCTGAGCCAATCGGAACCAAACTTGGTCACCATAGTCCATTGGCGATACCCTTCAAAGTTTGTGATTTTTATGTGCGTACCTCAACCAAGATGGCCGCCAACGAGGCACATATTTGAATATAAGAACCCTATTTGAAATGCATTCAAAGATCTTCTTCTCTGAAAGTACTTAGCCGATTGGAACCAAACTTGGGTCACAATAGTCTATTTGATGTCCCCTTTAAAGTTTAAGATTTTTATGTTCGTACTTCATCCAAGATGGCTGCCATTGGTAAATATAGTTAAACATATTGATCCTATCAGAAATGCATTCAAAGAACTTGTGGTCTCTTTGTGACAATGAATAAAACCAATCATCATGTGAGCCTCTTTTTGTGTGTGTGTTTTTTTTTTGGGGGGGGGGGTTACCATTTGTTATGCAACTTGGGTATTTATCGTATTTGTAATTAGATTCTGTCCTGAAAACCTTTAATTTTCATCTCATTAAAGTAAACTACTGGTTTATCCCTCTATGTACCCCTTTATTCCTGAACCTTCATTAATTTAATATGCAAATGTTGGAGAATCGGAACAAACCTGGAAGGTTTAGATCAAGTAGAATTTTATATACCATTGTTACAAATATAAAGTGTTATAATTATTTAAGCAAAACATGGATTATTTGTTTTTGGTCGTTTTAACCTGGATATGGGATGTTGTCTCCCTGACATTTACCCCATTTCCTTTCTTTTTCATATTTACGAAATGATTATAACCAGCGTTGTTTCAATTTAATGTTATTATTTTGATAGATTTGTCAAATGATTTTTTACTTCCTATATATTAAAATTGGCTATTTCAAGTCCTTATGCTGATATATTTAATTTTGTATACCATAGTTGATACACAGTTCCCTTCGACTCATAGTCTGCAATGTCATACTGAAATGATTTTATAAATTAAAGCCATTGCTTTGTTTTGCCATACATTTGATTGATTGATTGAATATTGTTTAACGTCTACTCAGCAATATTTCAGCTATATCAAGACGAGAAAAAGTTTTTTAATAAATAATCACTTTGGGGTATGGAAAGGGTCATGGGACTTGAAATTCTGACTGCCACTGGAAAAGAAGGGTGAAATCGAAAAGGGCGGAGAATTTAGCCTTGTAGCCGATCACCTACGGACCACTCAAAAACAGCTTGCTACAAGGGTTCTTTAACGTGCAGGAAGCGTGGCATTTCTTCCAACACGTGGACCTGAGTTTACATCCCATCCGAAAGATGGGTTGTGTATTTATTAATTCCGCACAACCTCGGAATGGGTCCTATTTCTATATCCCGGGACCCTCGGGGTCAGCCCCCGTTTAGGAGGGGTCACACCCCGCAAGCCGGAGATACTAGATCCTATTTCTATATCCCGGGGTTCCGTCGGGATCCTCTGTTAGGAAGACTCATACTCCAAGCTCAGAGGATGCCGCGGGCCTATTCATAAGCCGGGACCGCGCACGGCAGCCATATATTTGAAGAAATTTGTCTGATTTGCACTTATTCCATATACCGTCATTGCTTATACTAACTTTTTTTAACGAAATTTTACTTAAAAAATCAACACTTTTGGTTTAATTATTAACACTGCTCCCTCATTATACCGCCTCTTTTTAATTATCGCCACCGATTTATTAAGGTGAATTATATGCAAATTATTTCCTCAAAAGCGGATATATAACGATGGATTATTGGTCTTAAAGGTAATCACGGTTATTTTTCCTTTCATTTTTTTAATTGATATTGGTCATATCCAAAAGGATAATAACCAAATAAAGATTTGTTAAATGATACCTTTTACATAAATACATGTAAGTCAAACTAACTTTTCTTTTAAAAAAGCAAAAAAAAAAAAGAAGACAAAATACTCTGATTAAAATAGTCGAAATTCACGTTCTTACTATTAAAAAATTCTAACATTATCACTGTTCCATGAAATTGAGGTCGAGGTCAAACCCCCCTATACTTAAAAAACAGTCAGTCGTTGCAAACTCTAGCCTTACCTTGAAACCAAATAACATTTTACCACCAACAGTTACTGACAAAATAATCATATAAATCTCAATAAAAGATAATGAACTGTAAGTAATATTTTAGCATTTTAAATTGATAAATGTCTTTACCAAGATATAATGAGGTACTGTACTTCAGTTTTCATATCTGTGCATATAAATTATCAAATTTTATGAAAATATCTCTATGTGTTATTTGCATAAATTGGCCAAATTCAATTTGTTCAGGTAGTTGAAGTATCTGTTTTGATGTTTTTGAGATTTTATTGCCTAAATGAAATTTATTGGGAATGAACATAATTTTTTTTTCATATTCTATTTAAGACCGGAAAAATTGTGAACAAAGCTCGGTTATATATAACTCCCTACTTTTTTTATTCCAGTAAGAAAAAAAGATTAAGTCAAATTTGCAAATAGCTGATGCACAATTGCAATGTGTACTCAATATTCAAAGAAAGATTCAATGAATTTCATGAAGTTGTCTAGGGGGAGTTGTCGCCAGAAAGTTCGGTACCCTATTGCGGACGGACAGGCTAACGAATGAACAAACGAACGGGCAGACGGACGGACACCATAATTATTATATGGATGAAATGAAATGATTTGGAATGTTAATTCTACTTTAGTTTCTATTTTTGGTAACATGGACTAAATACAAAAATATCCAAGTTGCACAATAAACAGTAAATTTCGTTATGCTTAAAAATGTCGTTAAATCAAAACACAGGATTGTCATACAAAATATATGATTTAAATAAAATATTGAAAGGGAATTTACATACCCGGCACGTTTTGTCCATATAACCCAATATGCATAATAAACGGTAAAATGCATTGTGCAGTAAACGTATTTCAATTTGTAACTTCTCACTTGTTGCATTAGAATCAAATAATTTGGAAAGCCATAATCCAAAAGTCTGAAAGAGATATTTAGAGAATTTGAAATTAGAAAATTTATGTAAATTCTATTTTAATGATCTGCTTGAATACAGAATGTGGATAAATACGGAAGTGTGGAGAAGGCATGTGAAATTTTAAATTTATCTCGTGGCCACGAGAGCTATCTTGTGCCCACGAGATACTAAATCGTTTTCATGACATTCTACGTCATGGCCACGAGATATAATCTCTTTCCCAAGACTTACTAAGTCGTTGCCACGAAATGGCTCACTTGTTCCCACGAGATATTATCTCTTTCCTTCGACAAACTAACTCGTTCCCACGAGATACTTGGTCGTGGTCACAAGATAACTATGTTGTGGCCACGAAATAATATCTCAGTCCCAAGACATACTAAGTCATGGTCACAATATAACTATGTCGTGGCCACGAGATACTATCTCGTTCTCACAACATACGTAGTCGTGGCCACGAGATACTAACTCGTTTCCATGACATATATATCGGGGCCATGAGATATTATCTCGTCCCCACGACATACGTAGTCGTGGCAACGAGATAGATATGAGTATGAGCAAAGCTCGTTGTTGAAGTATCCATTTTGTTTAAGTATCTCATGACCATGACTAAGTATGTCGTGGGAACGAGTAAGTATCTCGTTGCCAAGACATAGCTATCTCATGGACACGAATTAGTATGTCGTGGCCATGAGATAGTAAGACATAGTTCACATGTCCCCTTCATACTTACATTGGATTTAGATAAAACTTTGGAAGAAGTACATTAGAAAATAAGAAAATTTACTCTCGACTCGTTTGATTTGGACAACAAAAATAGAAAAAAACTCGTATCCAAGACATTTTTGAGTCCATTTTCAGAAAACCGGTTAAAAATTGGTTCTTTTAATATTATGTATATCAAGTCAGCATCATTTACGGTTTACATTTTTGCCGTCGGGTGTGCACCATCTCTTTTCTTTTTGCTATGTTTTTAGGTTTCGGGTCCTGACAATCCCGACTCGGAGGTTTTGTTATTACACTAACTCAAAACAAAACAAACAAACAAAAACAAGAAAGGAAAGAAAAAGAACATTACAAACAAATTACTTCAAGATGAAGAACAACAACAAAACCGTTGTTCTATTGCTTGGTTCTGTCATGTAATTGTAGAGACTTTGTCTCATCTGCATTTACGCCATATCAATTCAATGTTCATCTAGTCTTTATTACCCAAATAGAACATTTCGGGAAAATATACATAATTTCAGTATCATAAATGGATTATATTATCAACCAACTTTTATCCCCTTTCAAAAAAAATTGAGGCACGACTTCCGAATTTTCATCTACATGTAGATGATACTTATGGCTGTAATCAAAATATCAACGGAAAATACGATGTTCTCACATTTTCCATTTTTTGGTATGGTTACACCCCTACTACAATATGGAGGGATGGGTTGCAAACAAATCACACTTTAGTGTTAGCATCATTTGGCATAAAAGCTAATGAAGAAAACAATCAACTCCCTTACATCTACTGGGTACCTAAACTCCATAAAAATCTATACAAACAGAGATTCATTGCCGGGTCTTCCAGATGCACCACTAAACCTTTTTCACAGCTCCTCACTACTTTGTTGACCGCAGGCAGAGATGGCCTGAAAAATTACTGTAATAAAGCTTACTCCACTAGCGGTGTGAATCAAATGTGGATATTTAAAAATTCAAAAGATCTTCATGAACAGCTATCCTCAACCAGTCTTATCCATTGCCATAGCATTCAAACTTTTGACTTTTCTACACTTTATACAACCCTGCCACATAATAAACTGAAAACAGTAATTGCAGATTTAATACATCAATGTTTCTGCACAAAAAATGGAGAACGCAGATACACCTATTTAGTTATAGGGAAAGATGAGACATATTTTGTTAAGAACCACACTGATTCAAACAAGAAGTACACTGAGACTGACGTAATCAAATGTTGGAATTTTTGATAAATATTTTTGTCAAATTCGGAGGTCGTGTTTTCCAACAGACAATAGGGATTCCTATTAGAACAAACTGTGCGCCGCTTTTAGCTGACCTTTTCCTTTACTCGTACGAGGCCAAGTTTTTACAAGGGCTTATTCAAAGAAAACAAAAACATTTAGCCCAGTCCTTTAATTTCAGCTTCCGCTACATAGACGATGTACTTTCTCTTAATAATCCTAAATTTAAGGAGTATTTACATCAGATCTATTCCAATGAGCTTGAAATTGAGGAAACAGCTGAAACGCCTACTTCAGCTTTGTACCTAGATCTTTTATTGTATATTGACGAAGACGGACGTTTGAAATCTAAACTTTATGACAAGCGTGATGATTTTAATTTCCCATTTGTGAACTTTCCCTTTCTTAGCAGCAATATACCTACCTCTCCAGCCTATGGAGTGTACATTTCACAGTTGATTCGTTACTATCGAGCGTGTAGTTTGTGCAGTGATTTTTTAACAGAGCAAAAACACTGTCCCAAAAGCTGCTTAGTCTGGGATTTGTTCAACCTATGTTAATTTCATCCCTCAAGAAATTCTATGGCCGTCACCATAATATCATTGAAAGATATGACATGTCATTATCCCAAATGAAAGTGGACATTTTCAGCTAGATTCACGTCTTCCCGGATTTGACCACCGACTTTGACATTTTCCCGGATTGAATCACTCAAAGTGTGACGGGTGCTGTTAACAGAGCAGGACATGCTTACCCTTCCGGAGCACCTGATGTCACTCTCAGTTTCACTGGAGTTCACACTGTGGGTGCCTTTGATTTGAATGTTGTAATTTCTATTTGTGTGCTTTGTATCTGTCTAACGTCATTGTTATCTGTGTCTAACGTCATTGTTTTTTGTGTCTAACGTCATTGTTTTCTGTGTTCTCGTTTTTTCCGGTGTCTTTGGGCTTCGATTTTTGTAAATTTCACTCCTTTGTTCCCTCGGTATTCTACTACCGTTCTTTCATGGCAACATTTGTAATTTTGATATTCTCCAGTACTGTTGAACTATATTTCATGGCAACACACATCCTATGAAGTATTTTACAGCTACCAGTATTGATAGAAGTTTTTAAAAGACGATGAAAAAAGTATGATACTCTTAAAAAAAATTAAATTTTATTTTCCCATCTAGTAACTACGGAACATCCCATCCCTTTTTTGATACTCCAATGTTCTCTTGATGAACACATTTTGGAAATTTCCTTGTTTGAACAATTTAAAATATGAGGCTTAAATCCTACAAAGTTTCAAAGTTGTGGTCTAATGTTCTCCGAGATCTGTTTCGGACAAGTTCATTGAGACTGCAGAAAGAAAAAAACGCAATGAATAGAAAAAAAGAAGGGAAACGGGGAATGTGTCAAAGAGACAACGACGCAAAGGGGAGTAATAACTCAAAGCCACCATAAGATCTTCAATTAACGGTGAGGAAACCCCACACCCAACTGCAGGTCGGAGTCGGCCCCTAAATAAAGAGTAATCAAGAAACTAGATTTGCAATTTCAAGCAAAAGCTTATGTAGCCGCTTGCACCCACTGCGATGATTCCATCGTGTTCGCAGCATCCTAATGCTGCTGAACTAAGCGGAGTTACCCTATATAGGTCATACAAATATAACAACTCTTTTTTAATTTCCACCCGCAAATTTCTTAATTGTACGACAAACATTCGCTCCTCTAAATATAAAACACTGTTTAGGTAAACTAAAAGTACGTTTATTTACAAACATATCTGACCAAGGTGGTTAAAAACAAACAAACAAAAAAAACAAAAACTAGTATTATACTTGTAGGAAAGAAAATATTCCTTTTAATGATTATTTAGAGGAGCGAATGTTTGTCGTACAATTAAAAAAATTGCGATTGGAAATTAAAAAAAAAGTTGTTATATTTGTATGACCTATATAGGGCCATAACTTAGTGAATGAAACCCTTTAAAATATTTTCCATTAGACAATGTTTGAACTAAAACAAGAATAACTTCAACAACTACAAGTCTTTCTCATCAAATTTATTACGGATTAGTGACAACAAAACAAAATAAGCAATGTTTACAGAACACAATTAACAATGTAACTTTATTTACAAATAGGCTGACAAAAAAGTATATTAATTGTATATTAATTATTTATATTCAAGGAAAAAATCCATCACAGCTTATCATTTATACCCTGTAATATATTTCTTCCTCCTTGTCTACTAGGCTATGCTATTTAGGTCAAGTGGACATGTCAATGCCACTAGTTAAACGTATTGAACACATTCAGGCAGGCTATAAATAAAATTCATTCACTTATTACACATATTTGTAAACTGCACTTGGTAGAATAAAATATATTGTTGTATTTGCTAGCGAGACAGCAACATATACAATGTACATAGAAAAACATTTAAATATTCACACGCACAAGACTAACGAAATCGTCTTGTATTTCCAAAGTTTGTGAAAATGATATCAATGTAAATTTTGCAAACTATGCATTCTACTTGATTGTTTGCACACATCTTGCAGGCTACACTGTGTCCACATGGTGCATAGAATGTTCCTGCAGGACGAAGCCCACAATTTGCACAAATTATTCGGTTGATCCCTCCAGCATAGTTTGATTCTGCAAAAGAATTTTTTGTGATTGAATCTAGCCACACTTATATTTAAACGTTTACAGTAGAGAAACTGAAAGAAAAGTTCTTTGGTAAAAATTACTGAGGATTGTGTTCTTTTGTGTATATAAATTTGGTAAATGTTCCATTTATCAAAGTTCTACACTTACTTGAATATTGAGATACCTTTTGAAAATTTGAAGATAAATTACTTCAGCATAAAACGCCTTGTAATACTCCGTATCAAATGAAACCTCCGATGGAGCTGAAACTCGAAAGCCCTGAAAATCTATACAGACACGACAAAAATATGAAGTCATCCAAAGAACTGCTGTAGAGTATTACTTTATTTGGAAATTAGAGAACTGATACGATAAACAAGAACAGAGCGCATAGTAAATTTTTATAGGTTATTCGTAAAAATAATCGGGAGAGATGATTTTACGTTTGTTTTTATGTACTGTTTGTTTCGTCTTCGTCATTTACTTTCTCTGTCTGTATGTAATCCTTATATTGCCTTGCATTCTGGATATACGATTTTTAACTCTTGCTGCGGTATTCATTAGGAAAATTATTTCGTATGTATATCCAATCCTTATGATAAAGAGCTAATAAAGGTAAGTAAACAAATACTGATACTGGGAATCCAAATCGTGTTTCCCCATTTTTTTTTAATTTTTTTTTGACAAATAACTACGCGATAGGCACACTGAATTTCTAGCGGTTTTCGAATTAAACAAAATACTTTTTTACTTTAACGTAGTATCAAAACTACCTCATAAACAGTATGAGATAGGTCAATCTCGGGTGTATTTTCGTGAATGGTGACTGCTAGCTGGTGTTTTGATGACACGAAGGTAATTCAACATATTCGGACAGTTGAACAATGTTTAAATTTGAGAAAACATATATCCAAGAAATACTATTACAATTCAAACGGCAAGTACATAGATTTATGAATACTTTTACACTAAAATGAATAAATTCTTTTCTCTTATACTGACACGAATAGAATTAATCTATCATTTCTCTGTGCACTAGGCATAATCGGGGAAGGTTTTCCGATGTTATGTTGAAAAATGTGCATTTGTTTATTTTGAATGTTATGTTTTCTGTTTCTGTGCTTTATGTCTGTTTGACGTCATTGTTTTCTGCATTTAACGTCATTGTTTTCTGTGTCCTCGTTTTGACCATGTCTTTGGACTTCGATTTTTGTAAATTCCACTCCTTTGTTCCTTCGGTATACTACTGCCGTTGTTTCGGGTATGCAGTTTTAGTTTTTAAGTTGCTGTTAATATTTATAAATATAATTATTCAAACTTCTCTCATCATGTCCACTAATTTTATTCGACAAACCGCATTTGTTAATTTTAACTAATCTTTAGCCCCAGTCATCCCTAGCAACATTACCACTCACTGGCTCGAAGTTTGCTCATCATGAAAATTATCACCTGCTCCGATCGATGTCTACCGATTATTTGACAGAATAAAAAAATCAAACTTTGTGTAAAGGTGATAAACACTCTCGGCATTAGGGGACGACCATTTGATTTTCAGGGGAGGAGGCTTGGGCGATTTTGTAAATAAATAATTTTTATTTTGGTGCCAGTAAAAATAAATATTTTAATCCTACATGAAAATGATAATTTAATGTTGATTTGAAGAAAAAAATTTTTGTGAATAAATAATTTGATGCGACATTTGGTGAAAATAAATAATTTGTTAGAAACTTTTAAAATTACCCAAGCCCCCCCCCCCCCGAAAATTAAATGGTCGTCCCCTAATAATAACATATCATAGTTCAAGTCTACTTCGTGTTGGGTTATATTTGTTTTACTTTGAGTGTTAATCTGCCCTAACACCTTCATCAAAACGCAAAATGTTTATATATTACAATAAACCCATTTCAAGGCGGCGATAGTTGAGACAACCTCACAAAGACAAGACAAATAATTAACAATGAACAAGAACGCCACAAAACTAAAACACTAGCATTATGAACCCCTAAAAACTTTATGTATAATCGGATGTTCCAGAAGAGAAAGCATGATCAGCTCCTCGGTTGGCAACTGTCACACTGCCAATAGTCCATGGGCTGAAATCACTTTCCGTGCACCTTCCCCCACCCCCACTTCCCATCAAGACTGGGTTTTTTTCAGTCCTCCTATGTGCCCTCTTCAAAATAAAACATGTTAACATGAACATAACCTGCACGCAAAGACGTAATGGGGCAACTTTTATCCAAAAATATACCTATCCACCTGCAAAAAATGATGAAATAACAAAATACCGAAGTAACTGTGAATTTATTTTCTGCATATGCGCATTTCGACAACTTATGTCTCATCAGTGCAGATCAAAACCAAAACATTTGGAAGTCCATTTACCGAAAAACTCGTCAAAGCTGATAGAGAACAAATATCCAAAAGGACCTAAATAGAAAAGCCAAAATCAGCAAAGGACAGAGCTATGCATGAGGGAGATAGTCATTAGTTTTAGATTAAATTTTGTGAAATTTAGGTATTGCAAATTTCAATACAATCGGTTTTCAGGTCAGCGCTGAAGTACCGAATACTGGGTTGGTGAATACCTTCGGGGACTAACAGTCCACCAGCAGAGGCTTTGGCCCAGTGATAATAAATAACAAAATACCGAAGTAACTGTTAATCTATTTTCTCCATATGCGCATTTCGACAACTTACGTCTTATCAGTGCAGATCAAAACCAAAACATTTTGAAGTCCATTTACCGAAAAACACGTCAAACTGATAGAGAACAAATATCCAAAAGGACCTAAATAGAAAAGCAAAAATCAGCTAAGCACAGAGCTATGCATGAGGGAGATACTCCTTAGTTTTAAAACAAAATTTTGTAAAATTTTGATATTGCAAGTTTCAATACAATCGGTTTTCAGGTCAGCACCGAAGTACTTACTACTGGGTTGGTGAATACCCTCGGGGACTAACAGTCCACCAGCAGAGGCATGGGCCCAGTGGTAATAAATAACAAAATACCGAAGTAACTATTAATTTATTTTCTGCATATGAAAATGGAGAATTTTTGGCTTTTAATTCTTTTAAGATATACATCCTTGGCAGTTTACTGTACTTTTTTGTACCTGACTTACCAGTTTTGACACAAGGTTGAAAAAGAACACAATTAAAGTTTAAAGATTTTTATTTTATTTTATTTTTTTTATTTTTCTTTTTTTTTTTTTTGTGTCAAAATTTTTGAAAAATGGGAAATTTCGGGATTTTCAATATTTCGACTTTACAATATATGGATCGCAAAAATCTGAATATATATGGAATAAAAAAGATAACAGGAAACACCTACAATGGCCGAAAAACATAGCCACATGCCACAAAGAAAAAAACCCTCAATAAAAATACAAAAGACAAACGTAAACAACGATAGGAACTCGGGACAGACGGACTTGGTACCGGCACTAGCAAAAGCCAGCGGTAGGGTTAAACCGGTTTATGGGTACCAAAACTTCCCCTTTCTCTGTCCCGTTTTCCTATAGTACAATAAACATACGACAGGTTAATATATCTCTAAATTGCCCATTTAATAATGTTTTATGATGTCTTTTACCAACACATTGAGCACAAAATATTTTGTTTCAATCGTCTGCCAGGTTTGCAAATTTCGAAATGAGCACTCCTACCCCGTACAAATTAAGGAAAACTTCTAAATATCCATACTTTTAATGCTAAAATATGTTTTATATCATTTTGGGTTTAGATTTCACTATAACTGACATACAGGAGACCTTTTTGGTAGAATATAACTGCTAAAGTGAGCTATATTTGGCCTTTCTATCCAAAAATGTGTACAAAATGAGAATTTTAATTTTTGTCTACAATTTGCCGTGATATGTTGTTGAGATGCAGATTTCTGATAGAATTTATATATAACCTTAAAATATAGATGTTATATCATTTAATCATGCCTGAACTTTAATTGGAATACTTTTTAACCGTTTGAGACAAACTGCAGACTTATGAAATGCAAATATTTAGCCTCTTGTTGTAGGGCTAAAATCACTTTTCGTGCACCCCCTCCCCCAACATACACTTATGATCCAGACCGATTTTTTCAGTCCTTTTATATCCTCTCTTCAAAATAGAACATGTTAACACGAATATAACCTGCACTCATAGAAAGTATGTGGTCGCTTTTATAGTACAACGGTAGTAGAATACCGAAGGAACAAAGGAGTGAAATTTCCAAAAATCGAAGTCCAAAGACATGGCCAAAACGAGAACACAGAAAACAATGACGTTAGACACAGAAAACGACGACGTTAGACAGATACAAAGCACAGAAATAGAAATAACAACATTCAAATCAAAGGCACTCACACGGTGAACTCCAGTGAAACTGAGAGTGACATCAGGTGCTCCGGAAGGGTAAGCATGTCCTTCTCTGTTAACAGCACCCGTCACACTGTGAGTGAGTCAATCCAGGAAAATGTCAAAGTCGGTAGTCAAATCCGGGAAACCGTGAATCTAGTTGAGTAGTACATCACACAAAATTCTTGTATTTTCGTTTTAACCCGAATTTCATCTTTTAAGCTCCATAATGTTCTGTAGATAAGTTAGATGTACTGAAATTTGGTACCAAATTCAAGCTAATTAAATGTCCCTTACAATAAACACAAGTTTGGTCAATTTACGCCATTTTTATGATCTGGCAGTACCAAAATGCACCCCTTCCCTGCAAAAAAAAAACCTGCGAAAATGACCTTTTTAACTGTCAATCCCTTTCAGATAAATAAATTTAATCATTTGATCTAGGTTTTACGCCTAATTTATCAGTTTTGGTACAATGTTGGAAAATAAGTCCATCAAAATCAAATTTGATTTTCAGTATAAAGGTTTTGAAAAATGGAGATTTGCGGAATTTTGAATATTTTCAAAATTTTTACTTTCTGACTTTTGGATCGTTCAAATTGAAATATACATCTAATTAATGTCAACGTAATTATGGTATATGATATGAAAAGTTTAGTTTCAGATTTATTGTGGGTTCACAAATGCCAAACTTATGGTCCTGTCACACGAAAACGCACCGCACCAACGTGTGCCTAGCATGTAACAATATTTTCGCACACGCTGGTATGCGTTGTATAAGTTATAGGCACGTTTGTAACACGTTACAGACACGTCGTCACACATTGGCGTGCGTTGTTGAACGTTCGGTGCGTCGGAAAATTTTGGACATGCTCAAATTTTCACGACGTTCGCCAACGTGTTGTTGATAAGTTATGCAGACGTTAGACGAACGCTAGAGGTGCGTTATGCACGCAATGTGTGCGATATGTAGTAGTTTCTCGAAAATTGTTTTAAACGTGTAGAGAACGCAAACACATTTCTACATTTGCAAATGCCCTTGAATTGAAGAATTTCAAGCTGATCTTACAAAGATCGCAAAAACGCTAAACAGACGCTCTATGAATGCTAGAAGACCGTTGTGGGTGCGTTCAGTATATGTTAAGTACGCTAGTAAAACGCCTTTGCAACGTTGTCGTACGCTGTTACACGTTACACTTTTTATGAGCGTTGCATACAACTTATCGATAAGTTTTCCGTGCGTTGTAAGTCGTTAGCCTGACGCTATGAATGCGTCCAACAAGAGAATTTCTCCGATTTCATCGGCGTGTGCCAACTTTCTTACAAAAAATTCGCGAACGTCGGCACACGTTGGCTAGAGCGTTATAGTGTGACAGGGCCTTTAGCACTCCCCCTCTTAAATTAAGGGAAAATTTAAAATATTCAGGCACTAAATGATCAAAAGATAACGTCGAATACAAATTCTTTATATATAACTAAAGCTGAAATGCAGAAAACCATTTATTAGTAGATTTAAACATTTTAAGTCTTTTTTTAGAATTTTTGCTGTTTTGACTTAGAGATGTAAATACTTCATGAATTTAATATGTTAATTAAATATCATTACATTATATCTAAGCTATTAGATAGTATGCTTTTGACATTTTAGACTCACTACACTTTCATACATTGCAAACATATTATCCCTTCACACAAATATTCAACACAATTAATTTCATTTTATTCATTCTGAAAAGCTTAAACATTGCATAAAGGTCCAATGACATCATTTTCAAACAACAAAATACACAGAGACTCCCAAGTATCACAGATAAGATCATGCGCGTGGTAAATGGACAGTTATTTAACCATTCAATTTTTAATTTGGTAAAATTCTGAAATGCTGGATATTCCCCCTTTTCACGAAAAACTCCCAAAATATTCAATTTTACCCATATTTTGGCGCTTAACTGACATATTACGATATATTCAAAGTATGTTTTGCAAAGAAAGTAAAACATTGGAATTTTTCGTGTATATATATATATATATATATATATATATCTGAAAATCAGCCCAACATTGTTAGATCTGCACATTGGTAGTTCCCTCTCCGGGATTCGAACCATCACTGTTGTGACATCTTTGGCAACACCGCCTGCACTACGTCCAGCGCCCTAGACCACGCGGCTACCTAGGCTATATAAAATATAGCTTTCGGTAACCGAGTGATACCTCCTCGTAGGTTTAATCTAGGGTTGTAACGCAGTACATGATGTATAGGCGCTCGTGCAGATCAGCTTTGTGTATAGCAGAGAGGATTCAATGTCTTTCGACAAGGAATGCCGCCACACAAAGTTTATAATTTTTTTATAGTTGTCTGAAGTATGTGACAACTCTTCATACTATACCTGTCCAATGGATAATATCATGAGACATTATACTGGGCTAGATGAATAATTTATATATACGTCTGAAAATCAGCCCAACATTGTTAGATCTGCACATTGGTAGTTCCCTCTCCGGGATTCGAACCATCACTGTTGTGACATCTTTGGCAACACTGCCAGCACTACGTCCAGCGCCCTAGACCACGCGGCTACCTAGGCTATATAAAATATAGCTTTCGGTAACCGAGTGATACCTCCTCGTAGGTTTAATCTAGGGTTGTAGCGCAGTACATGATGTATAGGCGCTCGTGCATATCAGCTGTGTGTATAGCAGAGAGGATTCAATGTCTTTCGACAAGGAATGCCGCCACACAAAGTTTATAATTTTTTGATAGTTGTCTGAAGTATGTGACAACTCTTCATACTATACCTTTCCAATGGATAATATCATGAGACATTATACTGGGCTAGATGAATTATTTATATATACGTCTGAAAATCAGCCCAACATTGTTAGATCTGCACATTGGTAGTTCCCTCTCCGGGATTCGAACCATCACTGTTGTGACATCTTTGGCAACACCGCCTGCACTACGTCCAGCGCCCTAGACCACGCGGCTACCTAGGCTATATAAAATATAGCTTTCGGTAACCGAGTGATACCTCCTCGTAGCTTTAATCTAGGGTTGTAACGCAGTACATGATGTATAGGCGCTCGTGCAGATCAGCTGTGTGTATAGCAGAGAGGATTCAATCTCTTTCGACAAGGAATGCCGCCACACCTTGAATCCTCTCTGCTCTCTGCTGATGTTAGTTATTTACATAGGCTTGAGCTTATTCAATATTAATACGAAGCCATAAGTGTTAAAAGTAAAACTTCGTTTTGTAATAGAATCATTTTCCCCAGTTCAAATCACAAATATGTTAGACAAATAGCAATTTTTTAATTAAAATTGTAACATAGAAAAGAGCTACAAATACACAAAGCAAATGAACATCATACCAAGGATAACCCATGAAATCGTGAACGCTTATTTTCAGTTGGGTCCTTTTATAATAAGATATACAAAAAATTGGTTCTGATTAACATTGCACACATACTAATTAATTGCTCAAAATGGCAAAACTTATTATAATAAACTTGTTTTAAGAAATTGATTCAAAGTCGTGAATTTTAACAGATTTAGGGTAGCAGTTTTGAATCGTATTCTAATTGGTAATGGCAGTAAAAAGAATGATATGAAGTCTACTCCTCTGATAGTGGAACAGCAAAATTGAATTGATTTGATCTAATGTTAATAAGTAAAGCAAATTTTCTCAACAAAAAACAAGGGATCTGTGAGCCCTGCTGGCTACAAATTCCCGCACTCAACATCCAGCAACCTGGCTTATTTGGTAAACAAAATGTAGTCCCAAAAAAGTTTTAAAATGCATTACAAAATATGGCAGGACTATACAAAGCTTCAAGTTCATATTTTTATGCCTCATTCATAGATAGATATGAAATGTCAGTGTCACAAATAAAAACTGACATTTTCAGCTAGATTTGCGTCTTCCCTGATTTGACATTACCGGTTTCGACTTTACCCTCAATTGACCCACTGACAGTGTGACGGGTGCTGTGCACAGAGCAGGACATGCTTACCCTTCCGGGGCACCTGATGTCACTCTTGTTTATTGAGAGTTCACACTGTAAGTGCTTTAGTTTTTTGTGTTGTATATGTAACGTTCGAGTGTTTTGTAGGCATGTGGTGTCTTTGGTCTTCCGTCTTTTGGTGTTCTTGCTTTTGCCTTGTCTCTGGACTTTGATTTGTGTAATCTTGTGCTTTGTTCCTTCGGTATTCTACTGCCGTTGTCACATACACGAATTTTTCTTGCGAATCCTTTCGAATCTTTAAAATTTACAAGATTCGTAAAACTAACACGAATGCTTGCGAATGAAACAAATTTACGAGTGGATTGCGATTTCTTTACGGTGAGTTGCAAGTATGAACGACTACTTAACGATTTACTAAGATTCAAAGCGATGCAGTAACGACGAATCGTTACGAATAAATGCTAGCAACATGCGAATGCATTCGAGTTATCAAAGAATTATTGCGAGTACAAAACGAATTATTGTTTTTTTATCATGTCTTTTATGGATTATTAACGAATTATTTACGATATCTTAACGAGTTTCCAAGAATATCGGATATTTTGTTACGGACATTTTTTCTTCTTTTGGGGTAACATTTACTTATATAAATACAGACTATATAACTTCCTGTGGTCTTAAAATGCACATTTAAGAAGACGAATAATGTCCTACCACAATATAAACTATATTTTGTACAAATCTTTCCTCGCATTTTTCTTCACAGCCACAGGGAAGATAAAAAGGAAAATTGACATCCTCATAACTTTTCCATCCTATTTTTAGAAGGGGGATACAACTCAGATTGGAATGCCGGCCCAATCTTATTACCACATCGTTAAAATTCGTAAAATGCTCGCATTCATTTCGAAATCATTTTTAAAGTATTCGTATAAATTCGTAAAATGATCGCACCATTTCGTGTTTATTCATAAATCAATCGCAAAACGACCGTAAACTACTCTCAATTATTCGTACATTTAAGGAACCACATTGTTCACGATTTATTGCGAATGCTCTACAATTTATTGCGATCTGTTAATGATGACTTACGAATTTTTAATATTGGTTTGCGAGCTCTTTACAGATGAGATAATCGATACAGATTCGTGGACATTCGTGTAAAAATTTTTGACATGTCAAAAAATTTTCATGTCCTGACAGTGAATGCGATATAACTCATTGCAGAGAAAAATTTTGACAATAGCTGTGATGGACAGAAGTAATAATGAAAAAATGACTGCATGACTATACAAAGCATCATACAAAATTTTAAGTTTGTATCATTATACATTGCAGAAAAAAAACCTGGCAAAAGTTGTGACAGTCGTAATGACGGACACAGGTAAAACAGTATAACCCATCCTCCTTCGGAGCGGAGGTATAATAAGAAATAGGCCCTTTCACGATAACTGCGGTCCTGAATTTTGCACATGCGCTCATACGCCTTTGAGTGGGTAAAATGCAACGTCACAGTATAGGTGACGTCTTGATTAATTGTTCTACGACGTCATTTTTGCGGGAACTGTTTTTATTTTCCACTCAAAATCACAGCACCGCAGTTATCGTGAAAGGGTGTATTAAATATTTGATTTTAGAAATGTCTCGATTGCGGATAAAGTTTAACTTCATTCTTTTTTTTACATTTTCAATGTATTACGCAAACATCAACCAATTATTTAACTTACGGATAGATCGTGTCTTTTCTGTTCTTCCAAATTTAATGTCTAAATCACGTTCCTGAAATATTTTAATTTTTGTTTATTATTAGAATTGTCGTATAAATTAATACATGACCCGCAAATTCATTGTTTCTCATTAAGAGAGTTCTCTAGTTCATAAAAAATGAAACAATTATTAATGATATATTAATCAAACGGGTGTTAAACTCAAAAGGTGAATCGGACTAGAAGTTCCAGTATTGATTGGTTAATTTGTGTAAAGAATGTACGAGAGAGAAAGAAAATAATGGAAGAGAATGCCAATAGATGTGCTAAGTTAAAAATTATGCTTCAGGGTGACTTCATGATGAAGAACAACAAAAAAGGCGTTGTTCTATTGCTTGATTTAATCATGTATTTGTAGAAATTTTGTCTGATGTGCAATCACTTCATATCCTTTGATTGTTAATTTATCACCTTTACAACTGCTTATGCATTGTACGTTTCATTCTTTTTTCATTTTGGTCGTAAACAGCAAACCAAAAGGAAAATTATTCTAAATATTTCATGTTATTTTTCATGAAATTTTTGCTCCCTTGAAAGCTAATGATTTATACGAAGCCACAACTATTTCATAAAGCAGCAATTAATATGATGTCAGTTGTCATAGTTGTGGACACCATGAAGTACTTAACGTGAAAAGAAACGAAATCTTTATTTTTTTTTTACTTGTACAGCTTTTTTTCTGCATGCTACTTACATAAATAAGTTTTTCGTATTTATAAAAAATATGATATGATAAAGAAAGCATTGAAAATCCATTTTAGACACATTATAATACAGATCTTTTTATATGCCAAAAATAAAGTTCACTTTTGTATTGTTGTGTGTTTATGCGGGTACCATTAATAATGAACAAAATGGTGTCTGGCGGTTTTTGATCCAGTATGGATTTAGGCATTTTAAAGTAATACTTTGTATTTATTACAAACACATGTAAAAAAATATTTGTCCCTTAAAGCAGAGCCATTAGTTTTAGTGTTTCAGCGGATTTTTCAGTAAATTTGATAAATAATAATAATGAAAAAAATACAGGTAAATATTAATTTTGCTTCGGGTATACTTATTCAGTAAGTTTTCAATAGGCGAAAATCTCCACCGCTAATTCAAAATCAAAATACTTCTCAAAATAATCAATATTTGTTACTGAAGTTCAATAGCTAGAAAAAATAAATGAATACCATTGCACCTCTTATATAATATAAGGCTGCCAATGACCAATGTCAATCTCTCGAAATAAATAACAACAAAATGGCCATTGAAATTAGAAGCATTATGTAAATAACAGCAAGAGTAAAAGTTCCATTTACTCAAACGCAACCATCTAAATGAGGTTTCAGAAGATTAACAGCTATTTGAATCCTTAAAGGGCTGAAGCAGTGTATTGCAACCTACCATATAGACTGCAATATTCGTTGGTTTGCTTCAATGCATTCCAGCAATTCAACAAAGTTAAATTCAATATTTATAAAAGATGATTTTGTTACAATTCTGCAGAAACAGAATCCGTATATATGATATGAAATTTAATCACATGTGATTAGAAACTTTTTTTTTTTCCAAGTATGTTCTTATTTATTAAAGGTGGATTACATAATTATCGCATTACTAATATAAATATCGGGTTTAGACAGTAATTTTTTACTAGTCAGTGTAAGTGTTCTTTAACTAACTGAAACGAAAACCACAACATATACAAGGTTCTGCAAATACCGGGAAAATGACTGTTCCGGCCGAAATATTATAAATTTTTTTTTTCTTTATTTTTCAAACGCGAAGAGAGTGTCTATCTGCATTGTACTTGAAGCAATTTTATTAACTCAACCCTGTATTAAATATAAAATATCAGCTGTACATGTACAAAATACGTGGAATCTTGAGAGGGAGTTTTAAGAGCTTCATGTTGTGTGTCGATATTCTATAATTTCATGTGAAGAAAAACAGATATTTGATCTGCCAGAATGTTAAAATTTGAGATTTTCATGCATTTATCTAATGCTTTTCTAGGTTTTGCAACAATAATGGACCTTTTTTCCTATTTATTTTGGGGAGAAGAGGGCAAGCATTACGCATCTTGTACGTTCGGGATTAAAAATGACAACGTCGGGGCGAAGGACAAGTTTCATGAAGAGTGAAACTCGGACTTAACCTTCAGGTTGAACAGAAATTAAAAAAATGTATGTGACAAGTATAATTATATGTCCACGTGCACGATCAAGTATCTTGATCGGTATCAATTTTTTTTAATTTTCAAATAAAAAAACTTCATTATTTTTTTTTTCATTAGATGTCATCTTTGCGTCATTTAGGGATAAAAATTATTTCAAATAATATCTCCGAATCAAAATATTCCGAAACGTCAAGTTTTAATGGGTGTATATGATCTCAATATCATGAAGACACTGCTTCGCTATTTTTACATAGGTGAACTTTCTTCCTGATGTAACCAAGTAGTGATAATGAATTGTAAAGGGTAAGTAGGTAGATACACCCGATATATATATACATAAAACAGACATTTAAATTTAGAATAAGTTCTTATCAACATAAGTAACATAAGTAAGGTAATTTAAAACTTTGCATATTCAGAATTTATATGTATATATAAACACATGTGTAATAAGCCTGAACAGGTCTTCTTTCAAGCGGGTAGTTCTACGTAATATATTTTTATATCTTTGTCAGACAGAACTGCGCAAGAAATAGTTACCTATTTTCCCCTCATTTTTCGTTTACTGATGTCAGACAAAAACAATTTTATTTAAATGAAGGACACTTTCTTAAAACATTATTAATTTAAGGTAAGATACTAAGATACATTTTATTATAATAACGCGTTGAGTGTCCTTGTTATCTAACAATTAAAAAAGAAATTGTATTGCATAAAAAGTTGGTAAAGAAAATGTCTGACATTTATATGTGTATTTACGAAAAATCAAACGTATTTATATATATATAAGTTATCGTACAACAATTGGAAAATACGATTTGAAATTACTGTGCTAAAAAAAAATAAATGAATAAAGAAATGTTTAAAAAATAAAACCGAAAATAATATCAGAGAAGACTGTAATTAAACAGTTTTGAACCATTTTAGAATTGTCAAAAGCGTCAAAACAAGTCTTTTCTTGTTCTTTTTTAATTTGAATCATTTTATAAATTTTCAAGATAACATCACAAAATAAGATCTTATGAGTCTTGTTTGAACTAACTCAATTTGTTAAAAAGCAAAAGAATAACGATATGATATGAACACTCCGTACATGAAAAATCTTGTCACGACAGTTCTTTGAATTTTTACGATATTGAGGGAAATTTATGTGTGTTAGCACTTCGAACTTAAAAACAGTCGTTTTAAAGAGAATAAATGTGATCATCAAGAGAAATCGTCGAAAAGGTACATTTATACTTTTTTTTGTAAATGTCATTTATTAAATTGCGGTATAGAGTCTAAACTATTAAGTATATAAAATTACACTTCATCGATTAATTTCAATGTTCGTTGTTTTAAGACAATCCTACTGTAATAACATTTTTCATGTTCAGGACGTAGAACTGATAAAAAAAATTAACGGATCGTTGGAAATTGTTCATATCTTTACATTAGCATTAACCCTGGATTGATTCGTTGACATTGTGATTTGTGCCGAATACTGATTACATGCAAATCTTTCGGAGCACCCGATGTCACTCTCGGCGCTAATGTCAGTTTATATTGAGAATGCTTTAGATTTGATTGTTGTTTTGTGTTGCGATTTCGTGTTTTTGCAGATGAATCGTGTCATTCTTCTTCTATTTTCTAATTTTTACCATCATTGGATCCTGATACGTGCCTTATGTTCTTTCGATATTGTGCTGCAGTTGTTTCTTTCCAACAGGGTAGAACAGTCCTCTGTTTTTATTTACAGAGTGAGGTCAATTTATCATTTTTATATTAATGTTCCGTATTTGTATACTATTAAAACAAAATGAACGAGTAAACAAAAATAAATCATTTATCAGATATCAGTCATCATAAATGAACAATTTCTTTTTAAACTTAAGCTAAATGCTGTTTGGGAAAGCTCTTCAAGTTCTTGCATCAGATGACAAAACTTGAGCTTATCTCGCTGAATTTCAAATTTAAAGCTTTCATCAATGATTATGATTAAAAAAACTTTAATTTAATGCCAGAAAAGTTTAAACTTGACAAAGGAACGCAAGAAGGATATAAAATTAAAGTAAACAATTTGTTTAGAGAAATGATCGATATTGATAAGCTGCAATTTTAGTAAGCTTCTTAGAACATAAAAGAAGAATTTCCCTTGATCAATGTTAAACCATGACTGATATAATACACATACGGAAGTATAATATTTTCTATTGCTCAACAATGTCTAACCTCTCTTAGCATTATACAATTATGTTATGTGGTCACTGAAAAAAAATATGTTTTCCCTTCACCCAAAAAATATGCTTTGAAATAACAAAGGTCCAGCTATTAAAAATAGAAACAGCACATGACAGACATACGTCATCTAATCCAATAAGGCGGATCGAATGTTTACCTATAATTCCAATTGCTATTGTAACGTCCCATTTCATTGGTCAACGTCACGAACACTAACGAAGTTATTATTTTTTTTCGACAAACGCTTCTTGCCCATTAATACGCTCCGAGGAAATAGTGCAGTATATATTGAAGTCAAATTCAGTAAAAACATTGTTTAAATGTCAAAGAATTGGGATTATAAGAAATAAAAGTAATTTTTGGAGGAGTTAATGAATTTGTAAACGCGGCCTTTCACTCACAAACTTTACATAAAGTCCTTCGGACTGAATTCAGTTTGTGAGTCCGCCGCGTTTACACATGGATAAACTCCTCCATGTTAATTTTGATTCCTATAGTAAAACACGTTATGGCGCCGGTTGACGAAATCATTTTTACAGAATATCAAATATGCAAACATTTATTTACATACATATCTCTTTATCACAGGGTTAAGAAACAGTAACACAAGAAATAAGGGCTGATAAACAGAATAAAATAAAATGCAAGAAAACTAAACAAATATTACAGAATTATAGGCACAATCCAAATGCACTGTGTATCGCTTCAAGTTTGTTTTTAAGCTCATTTTGCAAATTAGGAATCCAACATTTATTTAATATCGATCATTTCTTCTGAAATAATACATAATGATTTGATACTTTTTTGAAGAAAATCAACGTTTAATTCTCTAATATGTTTTTCTCGCAAACTTCCAAAGTTCACAAAATTAAATCAATGCAATAAAATGCTTGTTACTTACCATCTATTATTTTTGCCGTCCTAACGGCCAAGAGTGGTGAATTATACTCTGAATTTTCCAAGAGATCACAAATGCACAATTCACACCCTACATGGACCGGAAGCATAAATGCGCATAACCAGTTACATTGTGTGTAATTCTTGAAATAGATATTCTAAAATTAAAAATAAACATTTATTAAACGTCTTCGACATGGTATATTTAACCTTCCAATATATTTTATATCTGTACTTTTAAGGTCGAGATGCAATGATTCGCATTTTATATTGTGTCATGTTTTGCACAGCTGTACTTTACAAAACGTTTCAGTTTATTGAATTTCAGCAGATGCCTAAGGGAAAGAAGATAGTGAAAAAAATAACTGTGGACGATTATTACTTAAAGAACGATTTACTGCAGCGTTTTACAAAGGTGGTGTAATAAAGGTTATTTTTTTTTGAAAACCTCCTAAATGAGTTTCATTTTCAGGATTTCTCGCAGAAGCAGTATTTTTCCATTTGCAGCATTGACATGTAGCTAGACAGATATTTAGATCTCGGCCACCAGTTTGAGGTCTCAGCACCATCACATACAAAGGTATGTTGTTTAAAAAGTCTGCCATTTCCACTGTGTCGTGAAGCGTGGTCTCAAGTACTGCTAGTATTCCCTTGCATTTTTGCTATATATTGTTATAATTGTCACCAGCTCACTGACTACCATCCCACTTCTAAATTTCACTTAGCGGCTGAGTATCAAGTGAGCTTCTGTGTTTTTTTCTGGTAGCACATAATATCTATTCACTTCATCTCGATTTTATAGCTTTTCTTAACTTAATTCCCCAACCAGGCCCCTGTCTACCAAAGCTGCCACAATAATAAACTTCGTGTTACCTTTCACATCTACCCGATTTTCTTGGTTTCTCTCTATTGGTTTGCTGTATTTACCATTTCTTGACTTTCACTTGAATTAATTCGTTTGTCTAAAACATCATTCTTCTTCCCAACAGAATTTTGTACTCGAGGTTTTGGAACAGTCTGATTTGTACAGCCGGATTGGTCTACTATAGTATTTACATATCAGACATCTTAATATGTATGTCTAGCATACTCCAAAGTTTTTTTTTCTCGATATGCCTTTATTTCTTGTTTATCGCATGCTGTTGTTTTTTTATTCGTAAATTCAAAGCAGATTTTTTCATTTTCATAATTTCTCTTTTATCGATGAGCCACGTACGAGTACAGTTCATTCTTCTTTTTCAGGTTGCAGTCAACTGATCCAGGACTCAGAAGACTGAATCTTAGCTTCTATTCATCTGTATCAGTGTGCATCTCTGGTGTTACATCATCAGTGTAAACATGAGGCTCTGGTGATGCATGCATGGTACTGGTGTTGGAGGTACTAGCAACACTGTCTTCATTTGTTTAGTGAATTAGTGAAGTACTCTCAACTTTGATAGCTTCCTGAAACGTCAAGCTCTATGAAAGGAAATCATCTTTGTTACCATGAACATAACCAACATGGACCATGTTGCAATATCAGTGGACAGCCTCAAAGCGGTAACTCAGAATTGATGCCAGCCCATAGACTTTGCGCTTATAAACTGGCACAGCTATAATGGCTGACAATCAGTTAATTGTTTATTGAAAGTGATTTTACGAAAGGATATGGAGTATATGGACATGACACCATAACATTTATGTTAGCGCCAACTACAATAAATTCTAATGAGCTGAATGGTTTGAATTGGAGGAATTTGCAGATTATTCTTGACTATTTTACATGATGTTTACTTAAAAAAAACATTAGTTTTCGCTCTTAAAATATGTTTGAACTTTATTCAACAATTTTAAGTTAAATATTAATCTTGCCCAATTTAAGTCCCAAAAATTCTTTTGCAATAAATGTGATATATTGTCCTGCAAATTGATGAAAAAAAAATTAAATAGAATTTGATTGAAATTTTTCTTCATGACAGTTTAATTAATACAATTATTTCCAACAAATGTCATGTTATTGAAAAAGCTTGTCAGCTAAAAATGAAGTATTGCAACCAACAAATTTCAGCAGTTATCAATAATATTTACTGGAAGAGGTTTAAATATGGTAAATGCAACATTTTTGTTAAATAAAGCACGCATATTGTATAGATGGTTTTAATAGATTTTCTAAATACATTAGTTTGCATCTTCCGGTTTTGGATTTCCCATTGTTTTGATCTGCACTACAGAGGCAAAGGTTGTCAAATTGCCTGCTGCAGAAACTCAACTAACAGTGACTTTAGTATCTATATATTTATAATAATCTAACTTCTCATTTAAATTCTATATGGATGTTTTGCTATTTTGTTATTCCAGCAGAAATATATATTTTTTAAATAACATATTGCATAGTCGGATGGCAGGGGTGTGTGGGCATAGTAGAAAGTTTTGGATGAGTAACTGTATTGGATTTGTAAAGAACTGATTCAGCAACACGTAGAAAACTACGTCAAACAATGGGCTAAGAGAGAGAAGGAACAGGTTGAAACACTGTCCGACTGGATCAGGTCCATAAAGTCATTGATTGTAGCCTAAAGACAACCATGAGCCCCAATTCAAAAAGCATATTCGATGATCCCGAGGTAGAAAAAAATATTGTCCTTCATCCATGACAATTATGTCATCGTACCAGCGAACAAGGCCCAAAACAAGGCTGCAAAAGACACTACATTGTCTGCTTAATGAAGGAGATGGGCATTGACAATTCATTTGGCAACTCCACATACAAACTCTCCACCATACCAAGGGGGGACATAATAAACAATCACAAATCAGTATTGTCTTCCTTTGGTATCAGTTTGAGTGAAGAGAACAACAACCTGCCTTGTATCTACTGGGTACCTAAATTACATAAATGCCCTTACAGAGATACATTGCTGGGTCTGCAAAATGCACAACAAAACCCCTTTCTAAGCTCCTCACCTCATTTCTTACTGCAGTCAAAGATGGCCTCAAGATTTATAGTGATAACGTATACTCAATAAGTGGAGTGAATCAGATGTGGATTGTCAAAAACTCAAAAGACTTATTAGAATATCTATCTGCAACTGAACTCAATCACTGCAACAGTGTCAAAACATTTGATTTTTCTACTCTCTATACTACTCTTCAACACGATAAGCCAAAGTCAGTACTCCGGGATTTAATACATCAGTCTTTCTGTACTAAAAAAGGGTGAAAGAAGATATTCATATTTAGTGATAGGTAAAGATGGGGCCTATTTTGTTAAGCATCACACTGATTCACACAAAAAGTATGCAGAGGATGTCATTGCAATGCTGGAATTCGTGATTGATAACATATTTGTAGAATTAGGAGGACAAGTTTTCCAGCAGATAATGGGGATACCTATGGGGACTAATCGTGTGCCACTTTTAGCAGATTTGTTTCTTTATTCGTATGAAGCCAGGTTCATACAAGGGCTAGTTCAGAAAAAAGACAATAAGCTAGCCAAATCCTTTAAGTTCAGTTTCCGTTATATAGATGATGTTCTTTCATTGAACAATCCTCAATTTAAGGATAACCTTCATCTTATATACCCAAATGAACTCGAAATTAAAGAGACCACTTATACACCATCATCAGCATCATACCTGGACCTATACCTCTACATTGGCAACTCTTGACGTCTGAAAACAAAACTTTACGACAAGCCTGATGATTTCGACTCTCCAATAGTGAACTTCCCGTTCTTGAGCAGTAATATTCCCACTTCTCCGGTATATGGCGTTTACATTTCACAACTCACTCGCTATTGCCGTGCCTGTAGTTTGTACAGCGATTTTGTCAACAGAGCTAAATTACTGTCTCAAAAACTTATACATCAAGGGTACGTTCAGTCACCATTGCATTTGTCACTACAGAAGTTTTACCACAATTTGACATCCCATTACAATTATGTTTCTGATTCACAAATGAGAACAGATATCTTTGGGTAGATCCAGAGTTTGTTACCGGACTGACTAACACCGACTGTGACAAAACTGGACTTTTCACTGGCAGTGTGACGGGTGCCACGCGTGGAGCAGATCATGCTACCTTTCGGAGCACCTGATGATACCTCAGTGTTTAGCTCACCTGGCTATGCCAGGGAGAGCTTTTGCCATCACTTTGCGTCCGTCGTCCGTCCATAAACTTTTCATACAAAGATCTTCTCCTCTGAAACCACTGGGCCAATTGAAACCAAACTTGGCCACAATAGTCCTTGGGTGGTCCCCTTTAAAAATTGTGTCGCTCAGGTCTGTACGTCATCCAAGATGGCCGCCAGCTGGGACCAAAATGTGACATTGGACCCTATGGAAGAAAACGTTTCAAATTCTATTTCTCTGAAACTACTGGGCCAATTGGAACCAAACTTGGCCACAATAGTCCTTGGTGGTCCCTTACAAAAAAGGTGTTTTTAGGTCCGCCCGATTTCCAAAATGGCCGCCAGCGGAAAACAAAGTTTTAACATTTAACCCTATGGGAAAACACTTTCAAAGATCTTCTTCTCTGAAACTACTGAGCCAATTAGAACCAAACTTGGCCACAATAGTCCTTGGGTGGTCCCTTACAAAAAAGGTGTTTTTTAGGTCCGCGTGATTAGCAAGATGGCCGCCAGCGGAAACATAGTTTTATCATTGGACCCTATGGGAAAACATTTTCAACGATCTTCTCTGAAACTGCTGAGCCAATTGGTATCAAACTTGGCCACAATAGTTTTTGGGTGGTCCCTTACAAAAAAGATGTTTTACAGAATCGCACTACATTTAACATGGCCGCCAGCGGGGGACATAGTTTTAACATTGGACCCTATGGGAAAACACATTCAAAGATCTTCTCCTCTTTAACTACTGGACAAATTGGACCCACCTTTGGCCACAATAGTCCTTGGGTAATCCCTTACAAAAAAAGTGTTTTTAAGGTCTGCGCGAATTCCAAGATGGCCGCCAGCGGGAAACATAGGTTTAACATTGGAGCCTTTTCTGAAACTACTGGGCCAATTGGAACCAAACATGGCCACAATACATTTTGTAGTCCTTAGGTGGTCCTTTGCAAGAAAGATGTTTTTCAGGTCAGTGCTATATTCAAGATGGCCGCCAGTGGGAAACATAGTTTTAACATTGGATCCTATGGGAAAACATTTTCAAAAATCTTCTTCTCTGAAACTACTGAGCCAATTGATACCAAACTCCGCAACAGTAGTCTTTGGGTGGTTCCTTACAAAAAGGTGTTTTTCAGGATTGCGCTACATTCAACATGGCTGCCAGCGGGGGATATAGTTTAACATTGGACCCTATGGGAAAACACATTCAAAGATCTTCTCCTCTAAAACTACTGGGCCAATTGGAACCAAACTTGGCCACAATAGTCCTTAGGTGGTCCTTTGCAAAAATGTGTTTTTCAGGTCAGCGCGATATTCAGGATGGCCGCCAGGAGGAAACATAGTTTTAACATTGGACCCTATGGGAAAACACTTTCAAAGATCTTCTTCTCTGAAACTACTGGGCCAATTGGAACCATACTTGGCCACAATAGTCCTTAGGTGGTCCCTTGCAAAAAAGGTGTTTTTCAGGATCGCACTATATCTAACATGGCCGCCAGTGGGGAACACATTTTTAACATTGGACCCTATGGGAAAACACATTCAAAGATCTTCCCCTCTGAATGTACTGAGCCAATTTGAACAAAACTTGTCCGCAATAGTCATTGAGTGGTCCCTTGCAAAAAAGTGTTTTTCAGGTCAGTGCGATATCCAACATGGCAGCCAGCGGGGAACTTAGTGTTATCCATGGGGTCCAATGTTAAACTAACAGAGGTCTTCTCCCCTTTAACTAATTAGGGATATTGGATTTATAGTTTAATTATATTTAAGGGCTCTTAAACATAAAATGTCTATGTTAATCAAGGGCCAAGTGAGCGATACACCCTCTTGAGAGCCTCTTGTTATAGGGGTTCGCACTGCTAGTGCTTTAGTTTTGTGGCGTTCTTGTTCATCTTGTTTATTTGTTTTGTCTTTTTCATACTGTCTCAATTCGTGTTGCTGTGAATTGCCTTGATTTTGGATTTATGATTTTAGAATTTCTCTTTTCCTCGTTCTTGCTTCGGTATTCGTTTGCCGATGTATTCGAAAACATTGCTGGCTGCTATTAAAAGACACTCTCCGTTGTTGGTACGTTATGACAGAATCTTCTTTTTGCATTGGTCTTGATGAAGTTCCACGGCAGGATTTGGCTGCTCTTGTACTGTAGTGCTGTAATTGATTTTGTTGAGCATTTTGTATACCTTATGCGTCCATACTGAGCTGAATGCATATTTTTGTTTTACCTTATTTTTTTCTAGTACCTCATTTTGTACGAGATATTCATGCCATTTTTAACAAGGTAATGTAAACCGTAGTACAAGTAGTAAACAGGTAAGTACTCAGATGTTAGTTGGGCTAAGATCTCTAGTTTATTGTTATTTTGTTAAAAGTCATTGTGATAAACCTTAATCCACATTTCTTAAAATTCATCGGCATACGAATACCGAAGCAAAAATAAGGAAAAGGGAAATTTCGAAAATCAAAAAATCCAAAATACGGCAATTCATATCCAACACGAATTAAGATAGTATGACAAAGACAAAACACATAAACAAAAATGACAAAAGAATACCAAAAACTAAATTACAACTGGTCTTAAATTAGCGTACTAACACTATCCGTTTTTATGGGTGGTGTCATAAACTGAGTTTCCAAATAAAGCATATGGTTTGAAGAATCACCATTTATTACAATTGGGTAATATTTTCAATTTTAGGTTATATGATCTTGCTTTGATAGAAAACTATGACTTCTCTGTTACACTCGGTAAGAGGCTGAACAATGAAAGTAAAGAAGATTGAGGTTTTGATAAAGCAGGCAGATAAAAAGCTAAGGTAAGATATTTAGCATGCAGATGAAATTACCATTTCAGTGATATTTCACATTATCGGTTTTCAGAGAAGAGATATGTTATCATTTAGGCACTTTCAAATCAGGTTTTTGTTTAAAGAAAACAATTTTCAACTAAAAATGGAAATCATTCTTATCCAGCATAGTCCATATTTGTTTGCATTTTTTAAGTTCCTGAGCTCACTACAATCCGTTCAAAAGTTCACCCCTCACTGTCCATTGCTCCACTTCTTGCTGCACGTGTTTTCTTTGGTAGAGGTAGTCTTAGCTTATTAGGTGATACAAAAGCTACTTTACCAAAAGTATAATTGCAGTATTAAAATTAAGATATCAAGGGAAGGAAAGATCAGTGAAATTGAGAGATACCCAAGGTGGTTATTTGAAGAAAAAATGTGTGATGTAAATTTCAATAGGTCCTTAGACAAAACAAATAAGACTCAATTGAAACTTTGGGATTTCCTTAGCTTAATGTCCTAGATGAATATTTATTTCAAGATGGGAAATTTCCTTACAATTATACTGGTGAACAGGTCGATTGAAAGTTATATGACTTACTTGTAAATGAGTTGCAGAAAAAACTTCATTTATGTTTTGCATTAAAAGTTATAGAGAGACCAGACAATTTCACAGAATGGTTAATGTAGGTAACAATAAACTTCATTTGTAAATTTTGAGGACAGTTTGGCATGTATTAAATGATTACAATATGGTTTAATGGACATTAAATAGATAAAAAGCATTTGACATTGAAGCTGTTCAGGCCTAAGTTAACATTGGTATTACAATAACTTGTACTTTAAGCTTCAGTAAACACTGGTATTATCATAATTTGTTGGACGTTTTCAACAAACTTAAGAAAATATGTCTTAAAGACTGTCACTAACATTGCCTCATATTTCTTAGCGTGTATGTTTTATTTTAACATTTTTGAAACTGTCAAACGTATTTGGCAGAGGAGACCATTCTTACCTTTCTGGACCAACTGATGTCAATTCTAAGCTTCAGTGGAGTACACTCTGTAAGTGCCTTGGATTTGATTGTTGTGTTTTATTTCTGCGTTTTGTATTTGTCATTGTTTTTCCTGTGTTCTCGTTTTGGCTATATCTTAGAACTTGGATCTTTGTTACAACCAATCCTTTCGTACCTCGGTATTCAACTGCCGTTGTTTAATAATAAGGAATGTTCAGTAATCATAGAAAAATACATTAGGTTCACTTTTATTTGAGGTTCACCAAATCAAATACATATCAAAGCACAAATATTTTAAAACAAAAGATTTGTCATTTTCATCAAACTTAGAAAACTTTTCCTGTGTTTTCTTTGTTGCTTCTATACAGAAAAAAAACAACTTTTAACGTTAAAAATGTAAAATATATGTACATTTCTGAGTAAAAATATTGTTTATATTCATTGACATATGAACATTATCTATTGCAGTAGTAATAGTCGTCTTATTTTTTCTGAGAAATGGGTTTTTTGGTTTAAATTCTAATTTTTGTTTTTTCAGAGTATGTAAAAATAAAAGCTTTCGCAGTGACACTGCATTATTCATTGTTTTACCTGTATGAATCAGCAACAAGACATACAAAGCACTATATATATATTTAATTATATTTACTCATCAGTTCTGAAAAAAAGGAAATAAAGTACATGTCCATAAGATGTTACAATGTCTAACTTGAAATGTTGCAAAAACTTTTGGCTGAAAGGTAAGTAGTAAAGACAATGCAGTTTATCTTTGTGAAACAGTATTTCCAATTAACATGAAGTACATTCACAGCAACATAAAATCTTGAAATTGCCGTGGAAAGAGCTGTTTTGAAAAGTCATTACTGCAAAATAATAAATATGAAAAAGAAAGGAAAAGGGGTAAATGTCAATGAGACAACATCCCATATCCAGGTTAAAACGACAAAAAACAAAACATCTAGGGGTCACCATATGGTCTTCAACACAGTGAGGAACCTCACACCATATAGTAAGCCCTAAATGGCTCCGAAAAGGTAAAAAAAGTAAATAAATCAATGGAAACAAACCACATCCAATAACCCAAATATCAAGAAACTAAAATTTTATAAGAAGACAAGGACAATCCAATGACCAACATATTCCTGACTTGGGACAGGCGCAAAAATTGCGGCGGGGTTAAACTCGTTTTCTTGGATCCAAACCCTCCCCCTATGTGTGGTGAATGGCTAAAAATAAATACACAAAAAGACTCACAGTAAAAGTCAAACTAGAAAAAAGTCCAACTTATCAAGACGAGTACCCTTACAATGAAGTACATAAAACATGAAGACAATACACACAGGTACTGTCCGGACAAATGCTCGCAGCTACTGACAGCTAGCTAAGGACATAATTTCCGTTGACTATGATATCAAACCTTCTTACGTATGAAATTTCAATTGAAATACTTCTAAATAGATTTGGTATAACAACATCACCAATTATGAAAGAAGAACATGATATTGTGCAATGCCAAATACTGCCAATATGAAAAATTGTTTAAATTTAGTTATGATGTAAAGCATTTTTGCCAACAAAAACCAGAAGTAAAGGTTTAACAACAATGCTGTATTTATATCCTTTATGAATAAGTTTGTTCAACGGATTAATAAGTTAGGAAGGACAATTTTTGAATTTATGCGCTTTGTAAGTGATATTTCCATAGAAGTTTGGATGTGAAATGCCCTGATGTATAAGAGCCATGCATGTAGAACCAAATTTTCTTAATAAGTCAATGTATCTATAATAAAATTTAGAGAATGTTTTTATCAATTTATGATATCTAAACCCTTGATGCAGAAGTTTTTCAGTGAGACAGAGATTTCGGTCGTTGAAGTCAGAAACATTACTACATACTCGTGCATATCGAAAAAGTTGTGAAATGTAGACCCCGTAAGAAGGGGCTAACGGAACATCGCCGTCGAGATGGGGGAAATTGACTATAGGGAATGAGAAATCATCCCTTTTATCATAAACCTTAGTGTTTAACTTTCCTTGATTTATTGATATATCAAGATCAAGAAAAGGAGTATAATCTCTGCTGCTATTGGATTTATTTAAAGTAAGTTCTGAAGGATAAATTTCATCTGTAAATTTAGAAAATTCAGGATTATTTAAAGCCAAAATATCGTCCAAATATCTATATGTATTGTTAAATTTATCCACTAAATGCTGTTTAGAAGGGTCTTTTTGAATTTTTGCCATGAATTGTGACTCGAAGCAATAAAGAAATAAATCTGCTATGAGAGGCGCACAGTTGATACCCATAGGAATACCTATTTTTGCTGATAGACTGTATCAACGAAACGAACAAAAATATTATCAAGAAGAAAATTTAATGCTTTTATCATATCCTGACAATCCCAGTTGGTATATTTGTCATGTTTGTCGTCACTGAAAAACGATTTAAATGTATTGCAACAAATGTACGTACATCCTGATTTTTTGAAGGACCATTTGATCAAATACGAAAATTTTTCTTTGATGAGTTTATGCGGTAATGTAGTATAGAGGTTAGAAAAATCATAGCTATAGTATTTTTGGATTGTAACCAATCTATTTAAATATGTTTATTTAACAAATTATGATGGGTTCTTAGGTAGTACCTGTTTAATAAATAGAAACAAAAAGGATTATTTAATGATATTCTTATTCATTTATTTTCTATTTGAAAGAAATGCATAGGCATGGTTCCGAAGACATATTGCTTTCTTCTATAAAAAAAACACTCCTTACACTGACTTTGGTATCACTGTGATTCAATGAATTTTTTCACATAGCTTTATGTATACTACACATACATGATTTTACAAAGAAAGGAATTTAAAACTAGGGATAACACCGACAATGACAGCAAACCGCAACTACAGGTCAGAGTCTACAAGGGAACCGACTAGAAAAAAATCATTGAAAAACAGAAAACTACGTTCACATCGATAGGAACTAGGGATAGCCGGAATTTGTACCAGCACTAGCAAAGCTAGTGGTAAGGTAAACCAGTTGTTTGGTAAACAAATCACTCCTTTCTCTTTCCTGTTTCCCAATTGTAGAATAAACATACGAATACACCGAATGCAAGTAGACTAATATCTCAAAGTCAAGATCACTAGAATATGACAAAACATAAATTAAAAAAATGACCACGGAAAGCAAACTCGAGGAGCCTAGTCTGCTGGAAAAACAGAGTCACAAAAGAAGAATAACAACTGAAATCTTTTCGAAATATCTTGGTAAAGAATCATGTATTTTAGTTGACATCGACAGTCACTTTTAGGTCATGTTCTATTCTCCAGATTTCAGCACTACGATTGCTTGATTTATTATGTATTTAATTTGCCCGACCCTGTTTAATTTTGGATTTTTTTTTGCAAACAATATGTCTTTCGTTTTCTACAAATTATCGAATTAAAAAGCTACTTTATAATTGTAGCTTAAGATTTCAGACAAAGATACCTTATTTCTGTTTTGTATATCAAATATAGTCATACCTTTACAAGGAGATTTATGGATGAGATATGTACCAGTCTTACTGATATATAACATAAATAAATAAGGCTAGGGTTGAAATCAACAAAGTCAAAATGTTATAGTAGGCCACAATTAAAAGGTAAAAATACACCGAAAAATACACAAGAATTTACAACACAAAAGAACAAAAAATTTCAAAAAGGGAAAGAAAGTCAATGATTCGTGACCTTTTTTTTTTTTTGATACATTTCAGTCATAGACAGAAAGAAATGTGGAAGGGGCTTTATGGTTTATTTGTTGTTTTTGTATTTGTAATTTGAAATAAGTAATACTTAAATTGTATGCAAAGTGACCGTAAGTATTTTGTTTTTCAGCCTAAATGTTTTTTTCATGCACATTTTCAATGAATTATACCTTTTGTTAAAGTGTTAAATTAAACAAAACTAAATATAGGATGCACTTAAATATTTAAAAATAAATAACCTTATTGTAAACACTTAAAGGTAACAACCGGAAAAAGAAAGTGTATGCTGGTCCCATGAAGAATGCTTGAAAGGATAACATCTTCAGATTGATGACAATTTACCAAAATCTTTTGTGTGAAGGGATTTGAAAAAATCTAAGAGCATCCAAAATATATAAGGACATCTGACAGATTTTTTGAGATATTACTTATGTTAAATCCCACTTCAAATTTTATTAACGAAAACTTTATTTTTCAAGGCACATTTTGTTATGATATTTGTTCAGTGTTGAAAACCAAATCTGAAAACTTTATGTTCTGCAGGTGACAAACCCAACATCTAGTGTTCAGTATTTTAGCATATCTATCACTTATCCATGGAATTTTAAGTCATTGGAGTCAAATGATTGATTGTAAATTGTTGAAATTTTCTGGTTCTGTATAAAGGTTTATGTAATACGAATTGTTTTAATCATTGGCTTGATTTTTAGGAATTTTGATTTCAAAACATAAAGTGGTGTTTGGTGATTCAAATAAAGATTTTTTCTTCATGTTTTGTATATTTTTCTTAATTACGTAAACATTTTTTGTATGTGAAGCCCTTCTTAGCTCAAAGGGTCAGGTGATCTATCGCCGTCACTTGGCGTCTGTCGTCCGTCAGTCCGCCTGTTCGTCGTAAACTTTTTCAAAAAACATCTCCTCTGAAACCGCTAAACCAATTTTTACCAATCTTGGCCTGAATCATAACCAGAGTATCTTGTTTCAAAATTGTGTCCGATGAATCAAAGGACCAAACAACATGGTTGCTGTTACTAAAAATAGCACATAGGGGTAAATTGCTTTGTTTTTGGCAAAAAACTCAAAAACTTTTACAGATATCAAAAATCTGATTAAGTAGAAGGGATCAGCATGACAAAATCTACCTACTCTACTACTTTGAAGAAAATGTGATTATCCGTTTTGGTGTTATTGCCCTTTTTTCCAAACACTGTTTTCAAAATTTTAATATTATTTTATTTTTCATCAAAGAAACTATAACAGATGGAGGTCAACTTTAAATTGCAAAAATGTTTAGCATATCAAGATCTAAAGATATAGGAGTTATTGCCCTTTATTGGTCTAATTTTCGTAATTTTATACATTTTGCCTTATATTTAAAAAAAGGCGATCCGAAAAATATGTTAAGATTTAAATGTAAAAACGTTCAATTTGTCAAGCACTACATTTTTTGCCGAGTTCCGACAAAGTGGAACTTATAAATTGATTAACAGTGTCTAGCGTCCGGGTGTCTGGGCGTCAACTGTCGGTTTTCATATATCTGGAGACCACATGTCATATAAAAATGAAACTTTGCACAGACATGACTTATGATTAGAGGAGGAACCCTATTGATGATTAGGTTTGCGCGTTTAAGGTCAAGGTCACAATCTATAAAAAATAAAACAAAAATTCGACATTTTATCCGTTTCCGCACAATATCTCCAGAACCAAATTACACATCGAAATGAAACATGGCATAGACATGACTTATGATCAGAGGAGGAACAATATTGATTTTGGGGTGGATGCGACAAAGGTCAAGGTCATAACTTCTAAAAATAGAACAAAATTAAACATGTCATTAAAATCAGGAAATAAAGCCTAAAATCACATTTTTGGTATTATTTGATAACAAAAATAGCTAAAATAGACTTATTGTTAATTCAAAAGTACTCTTTGTATACACTAGAAAAATTCCGTTAATAGTTCTGATTTTGTACAAAAACACACTTTTTTGGGGTATCATTAAACTTAAAAATAAGATATAATGAAAAGACAAAATTAAAAACAGGAGTTATTGATTTAATTTGAAGAAATATTCAATATTTAAAAAAGTCTTCTGCAATGTCCAGTTCGAATAAAATCTTAGATGAAAAAGATACATTTGTGTTCTCTGATTTTTTGTAAATTTCCTGAAACTCAAAGATAATTATTGATTTTAGCAAATTAAATTGCCTACATAATATGGTGACCCCATGTCCAAAATTTTTTTTCAATGGTGGTCTGAAATGGATTGAAATGGATGGTGGAGCTTTCAGTTGCCATGGAAACCAAACCAGAACACTGAATCTTTGAAAAAAAGGTATTCTGCTCCATTTTTTCTTCAGGATTTCAGAAATATGTATAAACAACAATATAAGCGGAACCCATGTCGAATTTTGTTTTTAAAAGGGGGGCTTGGAATGTTTTGATTTCAGCAATATGTATTACCTGGATTATAAAGGGAACCCCTGCCCAATTTATTTTTTTGAATTATGGTCTGAAATTGGTTGTAATGGACAGTGGAGCTTTGAATTGCATGGAAACTGCTGAATCTACTTGCCCAATTGTAACCATACTTATTGACAACTGTCCATAGTTGGTCCTCATTGAAGAATATGTCTGGCAGGTCCGCATCTATTCCAATATGGCCGCCAACGGGGGACATAATTTAACATTTGACCCTATGGAAAACACATTCAAAGACCTTCTCTGAAACTACTTGGTCAGTTTGAATCAAACTTGATCACATTAAGCCTTTAGTGGTCTTGTTAAAAACAATATGTCTGACAAGTCTGCACCTCATCCAAGATGACCGTTCAAAGATCTTCTCCATTAAAACTTTAGAAAATGAGACACTTTAACACTGAGGTAATTTGAGCTGCAGTTTATGGACAAGGTGAGCTATGCAAGCTCTTAAGAGCCTCTAGTGTTTTTTATCCATTGATAACTGTATGGAATAATCAACACAATAATATAACACTATAAATGATAAGTAGAAAATAACTGAATACCGAAGTTACTTTAAATTAAATTTTTGACAACTTATGTCTCTTCAGTGCAGAAAAAATCTAAACATTTGGAAGACCATAATCTCAAAGATGAATAAAAAAACTGACAGAGAACAAATAACAAAATATGATCTAAATGGAAAGCCAAAATCAGTTAGGGACAGAGCTTTGCTTGAGGGAGATACTCCTTAGTTTTCAACAAAATTCAAAAATTTAAATATCGCAAGTTTCCAAATAAAATCGGCTTTCGGGTCGGCACCGAAGTACTGACTACTTGTTTGGTGAATATCCTCGGGGACTAACAGTCCATTGCAGTGGTATCAGCCCAGTGATATCAAATAACTAAATACCGAGTAACAGTAAATTTTGGTTTTAGCATATGAAAATATCGACAACTGTCTCTTCAGTGCAGATAAAATCGAAAAATTTTGAATTACTATAAGTATCTTTTTTATGTGCTCTTTTTCTTCCCTGGACTTTTATTTGATGATGTTGAAGTATAAACTTTGAGTAAGTCGTCTACATGTTTTTGTTTTTTGTTTTGTTTATTCAACTGTAGGGAAACGGGACTGATAAAGGGGGGATTGGTACCATTAACCCGTTTAATCTACTACCGCTTGCTCTTGCTAGTGTCGGTACCAGGTCCGACTGTCTGGATTCTTATCGCTGTTTACGTTTGTCTTTTGTCATATTCATGTTTTTCCTGTGTAGTTCTCTAGGAGATTGTGACATGTAATTATAATTTTCAGCCATTGTAGGTGTTTTCTGTTAACCATATTTTAACATTGAAAGCATGAATTCTATTCTTTTATGTTCTTACAACAAACGGTCACGTTAAAGTTTCACAAAAAACCATATTGCCTTACATTATTATAATTCCAGCTATAGATTTTACCAACCCAAGTATTTTCTTATACTTAATGGTGGAATGAAGTGTTAAAATGTTTTTACTAATTTTGCAAAAAAAAAGTCCTAAATATGTTATCAACATTTTGTTTAACATTGCTGATATTAATAATGTAGCATAAGTCAAACACGATATTATATCAAATAAATTTTCCTTCGGATAGAAGTGGTATAAAAATGGAAACGCTTCAATTTGATATTTCGATTTTGAAACATGATTTAGTATGCATGTAAAAACCAAAATTTTCCTTTTGAGAGTGACGAAATATTATAACACAACTTAGATGAATGGCAATATTTTCTCCAATAAAATTTGTATAGAACGCAAAAAAATCTAGCAGAAACACATTCGGGGAAATTTTAGTCAACATCCTTTGTAAAAAAAATCGCATATTCATTAAATCAGCTGCTGAGAAATAGAGAAAAAACATGCTTTGTTTTGGGGGTCGTTTTCACGTGGATATGGGGAGTTGTCTCCTTGACATTTAACCCATTTCCTTTCTTTTTCTTATTCATCTGATGAATGAGTTTAGGTACAAGCGGAGTAATAACAAAATTACCGAGCACAGTTGTCAAATGCTGAGGTCCATGAGACAAAAAGACAAATCAGGTGGAAACCACCGAATAAATTGTTGGCCGCAATGATCCCAACTTGGTACAGGCATTTCAGAAGAGATTGGGGGTATAAACCGGTTTCATGGTGCGCAAACCTCCCCTTCTATTCCAGTTTAAAAAAAAAATCACCGTACTGAGTAAAAAAGAATCGTGAATCAGATTTCGGACCGAAACTTTAAATTTTTCCACAAGGGACTGGTATCTATTAAAGAACTTTTTAATGGTCGTATAAGAAGAAATTGTTTAAAATAAAAGTCTCCACAAATGCATGATAACACCAAGCAATGGAACAACGCTTTTATCGTATCACTATGAGGCCTTCAACAACGAGCTTTGCTAATACCTCATAGTAAGTTCAAGACGGTCCCTAGTACCAGTTTGAGCTAAAATCATTGCTAAATATCGAGAAACGCCACATCCATGTATCCCTTTCGTATGGATGCGAGGTTGTCAGCAAACATAAAATTTACTGGCAAAGAGCTCTTTCAATTTCTTTCATCCGTTACCCGACAAGAAGACTAATAGAAAACAAGCACAACATAAAAACAACCACAGGACACTCATCGAGTTAATTGCAAGAACAAGTGGCATAATTAAACAATGAGATAAGGGCACTATAAACATATAAGATAGGTGAGAATAAAATTTTGATATTAAAAAAAAATGCAAAAATTTAAAGTACGATAGTGTATTCTCTCAAGAACAAATACACCATAACTGAAAAATATAGAGTATACATTTCTTGCGCGGGGATTTTTTTTTGCGGATTCAACTCTGCAGGAGAGACAAACTCCAGTCCTAAATTAACAATTGAAGGATATTGAGTAAAGGGAAATGAGATAACGTTGTCGAATGAGATTTTAAAGTCTATGAAAACTGCAAGTTCGGGTTCCGGTTTTTGTCATATACTTGCAGATTTCATACGGGGGTTTATGAGATTTTAAAGTCTATGAGATTTTAAAGTATGCGCTGTACGGCGGAAATGTTTAAAAATATGATTTCTATATAGAATTTAACGTTAGTATATGATTATAAGAATCAACTGTGTATTCAGATATTAAAAATTAACATGAAAAACCAATAATTCAAAGCTGACGAGACAAGAAGTAATCATGACCCTGTGATCCTGTAATCAGAAGTTGACGGGGTTAGTGGTGTTCAATTAAGTTTTGGAGTAAATTGATTTTCAATATTGAGACACAACTTCATTAAATATGGTGCGAAATGTAGAGAGAAACACATCAATTATATGGCAACATTTATGCTTTTTACTTTTTTGGGGGTGGGAAGGGGGGGGATGGTCAGAGTCTTAACCATAGGTAGTTTTGAAAAAAATCAATAAAACTCAAGAAAATAATTGTTTGTAGTTTTATGGGCAGGTGAAATTATGACTAGTTCAATTATTGAAATAATAAATGAATTAGACATTTTTATTTTTCTTTGAAATCCTTTAACTTCTATGGTTTTGTTACTATTTTGAGGAATAAATGGTAAGAATAAATCTGACATTTTATGACCCAACATGACCACAGATAGCCATTAAATGACCATAATTACTAATTTCCACAGTCATGAAATATGCAAGCATAAGGATAAGGATTTATAGCCATTAAATGACCTTAATTACTAATTTCCACAGTCATGAAATATGCAAGCATAAGGTCAGAATGCATTTTATGACCCAACTTGACCACAAATAGCCATAAATGATCATAATTGTTAATTGCAACTATTTCCACAGCCATGAAATCTGCAAGCATAAGGTCAAAATGACATTTTATGACCCAAACTGGACACAGACAACCATAAATGGTCATACATTATTACTCGCAACTATTTCCACACTCATGAAATTGGCAAGCATAAGGTCAAAATGACATTTTATGACCCAACCTGACCAAAGAAAGCCATAAATGGTCATATATCATTACTCGCAACTATATTTACAGCCATGAAATCTGAAAGCATGAGGTCAGAATGACATTTTAAGACCCAACCGAACCACAGATATCCATAAATGATCATAATTATTAATCGCAACTATTTCCAAGGCCATGAAATCTGTCAGAAAAGGTCAGAATGACATTTTATTACCCAACCTGACCACATATGGCCATAAATAATCATAATTATTAATCACAACTACATGTATTTCCAAACCTATGAAATCTGTTATAATAAGATCAAAATGACAATTTAAGACCCAACTTGACAATTGAAAGTCAGAAATATATTATTACTCGCAACTATTTTTACAGCCAAGAAATCTGCAAGCATTAGTTCTAAATGACATTTTTTCACCAACCAGACCACATATAGCCATAAATGATCATATATTATTACTCGCAACTATTTCCACAGCCATGAAATCTGCAAGCATAAGGTCAGAGTGGCATAATATGTTCCAACATGGCCAAAGATAGCAAAAATTATCATATCTTATTTAGTCAATTTCACAACCATGAAATCTGGAAGAATAAGGTCAGAATGACATTTTATGTCCCGACCAACTAACAAAGAACAATATATGGTCAGAATTATTTATTTGAATTTTACAATAGCTATGAAATTTGCTAGCTTTAAGTAAAACCAACCCATATAACCATTGAGGGTAATTATTTTTCATTGTAACTTTTATCACAGCCAAGAACTTTGAGCTATATTTGACATATTTCCTACAGTCATGATGTGTTAGTTATGACAACCAAATTATTTGGGACATTATTTTTCTGCCTGTTTTTAGGTGACATAACTGTGATCAGGAGGGAATATGTTTCTTTATGCAATGCGAATTTTTGTTTTCCTTTTATTTATCTCTCCACGTTTTTGGCTTTGAAATTTAAAGTTTCAAATCCTACAATATTTTCCCTCAAAATTAATAATCACGCTTCACGCTAAATCTGGGACTAATATAACTATTATAGTCCTAGGGTGTACTGGAACTTATAGTCCCTGTTAAGACTGACAACCGTGGGGTACTTTCAGTTTCGCTAGAGTACAATGAGTTACATGATTAAGACAATGAAATAATTTGCGAAATAATAATAATAAAGTTGTCACATCGCAGTAAAAAATAAGCAGATTTTTCCCCGCACATTTCTCAATTCCGGAACTTGCATTCTCACGCCGGAAGTTAACATGGCAAAAACCGGAACCGGAACTTGCAGTTTTCATAGACTTTAAAATCTCATACGACAATGTATCTACAAATACTTGATTGAACCAAGCAATGGAACAACGCTTTTATCGTTGTTCTTCATCTTGAAGTCACAATGGGACTTTCAACAATTAGCTATACTCATACCTCATAGTAAGTTCAAGACCTAGCACCGTTTTGAGTGGAATTCATTATTGCTAAATGTCGAGAAACGCCACACCCATGTATCCCTTTGGTCGTGGATGCACGGTCGTCAAACATAAATTAAACTGGCAAAGTACTCTTAACTTAGCCTTGATTAACAAGACGGTCACCAGGATAACTATGTCTAATGAAAATGTCTGTGTAATTTGTGTTATCTCTAGCATAACGATTCAACTTTGAAACCGTCAGCAGGAGAAGCTGGAAAAGTACTGTCCATGTTAGGGAAATTGATAATTTTGAAATTAAAATCATCCCTTTCGTCGTAAATTTCAGTACTGAGATGAACATTTTCGTCAAATTCTAGATGCAAATCCAAAGAAGCTGTGGTTTCTGTCGTTTCCTTTATCTGTAGTTATGGTGGATACATTAAGGGATACAATTAGCAAAAGATGCCTTGTTGGTGGAAAGAACATCATCAATATATCTTTTTGCGAGATAGCTTTTTTTATCCTTTACAAGTCCCTAAAGAAATTCGCTCTCTTTTTATTATTATTCTTTCAATGATTTGGTCCGATCGATTTTTTTTTAAATGGTTTGACGTGATCAAATGAAACTTGACATGTTCTTAGATCAGCATAACAAGAGGCTCTCAAGAGCCTGTATCGCTCACCTGGAACATGGCCAATACATAACTTCAAATAAACTTATATGTTAAAGGGTCTCATTTTCAAACTATTTTAAACAATTTATATTATATGATCCAACTTTAATTAACTATTTTCCCTATTGCATGCCATCTTGGATAAGGGGTAGATCTGCAGGACATAATTTTAAGAAAATTAAGTGTTGTGCCAAGGTTTATTTTCAATTGGCCAAATGGTTTTAAAGAAGAAGATCTTTGAATGTACTCCTGTATTAAACTATTTTTCCCATTTGTAGCCAATTTGCATAAGGTGCAGACTTGAAGGACATCTATTTTGAAGGGGACCATCTAAGATACATTGTGATTAAGTTTTATTCTAACTAGCCAAGTTGTTTCAGATAAAAAATTCTTTGCATGCGCTTTCCATAATATTAAATTAAATTAAGTTCCCCGCAGATGGCCATGTTGGATGACATTTAGACACCAAAGTCACAATACTTAGTCAGCACTTCATAACCATCATTAATGCTAAGTTCTGTTTAAATCCATTCAGTGGTTCTCTAGGTTTATTTCATCAACTGCTCACTACAGGCTTTATTTAATAAGAACATTATGCAGTCTATGAAGCGGAAAAACTACTTCGACATTCATGTAAGCAAAAATTAATAGTGATTAAACACTAACATCCCAGTAAAACACAATACATTTATATAGACAAATCATTATGCCATGAAATAACGTTATGATTAAGAAAGTGTTTTTGCAAAAAATTGTAGACATTTGCACAAAAACATAGTTCTTAATTATGGAAGAAATTTTTTTTAAATGAAGTGATAGCAGGGAATTTCTGTAAAGTTTAAAAGAGAAAAGTTAACCAAAGACCATTTGAACACAGAATTTAAAGGGAAATAACCATTAAACCATATGGCAATGGGGGAAAAATGGTGAAAAACGGTCAATAAATCATACACAAGCCTTTGGATTTTCTTCAAAATTTCAGAGTATGTAGATCTTGATATGCTAAACATTTTTTAAATTTACGTTTCCCCTCTATCTGTTACAGTTTTTGAAATAAAAAATAAAAAAAATGCACAATTTTTTTTTTAAATTATGGAACAAGGGCTATAACTCTAAGACTGGTTTTCCAATTTTCTTCAAAAACGCAGAGCAGATAGATCTTGGCATTCTGAACTGTTTTACTTCGTCAGATTTTTGATATCTGCAACAATGTTGGAGTTATTTGCCAAAAACAACAATTTACAACATATGTTCTACTTAAGTAACAGCCGCCGTGTTATTTGGTCCTTCGACTTACCGAACGCATTTTTAAACTACATACCCTGGTGATAACCGAGGCCGAGTTTGGATTAAATTGGCCCAGTGGTTTAAGAGGAGAAGATTTTTAAAGAAAAGTTTACGATGTACGACGGACACCAAGTGATGGCAAAAGCTCACCCTGGCATAGCCAGGTGAGCTAACAAGATAAGCTTTTCATGAAAAAAAAATTCAAAACGGCGGCCATATCCAAAATGTTCGCAAAAATACGTCCAAATTTTAACTTGTCGGCTTTTTACAAAAAATTGATAGGTAGGTAGATTTTTAAAGCAGCTTTGAACAAGGTGGAATTGTCGAATTTGCTCTCTGGGATGACATCGGCTATTGCTCTCAATTGGCAATCTATTGTATCTTTGCAATCAAATCAATGGGAGCAAAAGAAACGTATCAATACTTTGACTGTGACATATGAATATAATTTTCGTTTTCGTTTTCTTGACCTTGTTATTTGCCTCGGGCATCCGAAAGTCCTGATTTAAACATTATAGAAATTTATGGACGGCTCTCAAAGCCCATGTTTTAAGGTGGATATGGGAAATAAAAACGCAAGTGACTTGGAGCGAGTGATGTTTAGACGATATATAAAAGTCTCTGCGCTAGCTTAAGAATTTAATCTGTATTACGTTCAAAATAACTAAATACCGAAGTTACTGTGAATTTATTTTCTGCATATGTGCATTTCGACGACTTATGTCTCTTCAGTGCAGATAAAATCTAAACGTTTGGAAGTTCATAAACTCAAAGATGTTAAAAACAGAGAGAACAAATAACCAATAAGTTATAAATGTAAAGCCAAAATCAGCTAAGGACATAGCTTTGCATGAGGGAGATACTCCTTAGTTTTCAACAAAATTTACAAATAACTAAATACCGAGGTTACTGTGAATTTATTTTCTGCATATGCACATTTCGACAACTCATGTCTCTTCAGTGCAGATAAAATCTAAACGTTTGGAAGACCACAAACAACTCAAAGATGTTTAAAAATTGATCGAGAACAAATAACCAATATGATCTAAATGTAAAGCCAAAAATCAGCTAAGAACAGAGCTTTGCATGAGGGACATACTCCTTAGTTTTCAACACAGTTTACAATATTTAGATACTGCAAGGTTCCAAAAATAATCGGCTTTCGGGTCAGCACCGAAGTACTGACTACTGGGCCGGTGAATACAACCGGGAACTACCAGTCCAACAGCAGTGGCATCGACCTAGTGGTGACAGATAACTAAATACTGAGGTTACTGTGATTTATTTTCTGCATATGCGCATTTCGACAACTAATGACACATTACAAAATCTTATTAATTTAAACACTAATTGAAAGTATGATTTACATGTTTATATGTTTAAATAATATATCTTTCAGATATCATTTATGATGGAAAGACAACATAACCGTCTGTTGGGGTTAGCAGTCACCAGTTTTAAGAAAACTAATAAATTGCATATATAAGGATAAACGTTAAAAGATAAGCACATCTAAGGAGTGTTTCATATATAAAAAGGCATTTATACAGGTATAATTTTTTCAACATCAATATATATATTTAAAGGTCCTTCGTTTCACAAACTTTCAAAGTTTAAAGGGGCATAGCTCCATAATTCTGTGTACCTCTCAAGCCAAAATTCAACTTGGTCTGTGCATTGTGGATATTAATTTCCTTACAAAGTCTGAAGACGGTATGTCATTTCGTTCCCAAGTTATCAGTCGGAAACACAAAAAAAATCATAAAATTTCAAAGTTTAAAGGGGCATAACTCCAGAACACCTTGGACTTCTGAACCCAAAATCGAACTTGGCCTGATTTTGTGGTTAACAACTGACATGACAACAATAAAAGCGTTGTTCCTTTGCTTGTTTTACCATTAATTTGTAGAGACTTTGCCTCATGCGCACTTACTCAATATACTTTCATTCAAGTTTGAAAACTGTGTTATTTGGTTAAAAAGTTATCAGTCGGAAACCTTCGTGGGACGGACGGGCGGACACAAGACAGAGGTATCAACTTATACCTCGCCACTACGTGTAGCGGGGTATAAAGTGAAGATAACAGTAAACACCTACAACAGCTGGAAATTACAATTGTATGCCACAATTCACAGGGGAACCGCACTTAAAACACATAAAAGACCAGAGACAAAAGTAAATAACGATAGGAACTCGGAACAGTCGTACTTGGTACCGTCACGAACAAAAGGAAACGGTAGGGTTAAACCGGTTTATGGGTACCCAAACCTCTCCTTTCTCTATTCCGTTTCCCTATAGTGGAAGCATGAAAACATTGAAATTAATATTAATAACAGTAAACACTAGCAATGGTTGGAAATTAAAAACACATGCCACAATCTACTAGGGAAATGCATAAGAAACACAACAAAAAGACAAAAGACGAACGTAGACAACGAGAGGAACTCGAGATAGCATTACTAAGTTTATAGGTCTCGCCCCTAACACATACATCATGAACGAACCTAACCATAAAAAATAACATAAAACGAATACCATTTAGATGAACATGTATCAGTAGAAAAAGAAACCTTCTTGGATACTTTTTTAATCTATGCCTTTTGCAGTAAGTGAGAACCGAATCCTCAGTCCAAAACGAATAATTCAAGGGAAATGGCAACATCGTCAAAAACAAAGAAAGAAAGACATAATATGACTCAGCATTAACTTTATTAATCATCTGATATGGGAAATGTTCAATAAAACATTATGTCTATCATATGACCAAAATAGAATAAAAAGATAACAGTATACACCTATATTGGCCGAAAAACTAGTCACATGCCAAAATGTACCAAGGAACTGCACAAGAAAAAAATACAATAAAAAACAAGACAAACGTAAACAACGATAGAAACTCGGGACAGTACCGGTACTAGCAAAAGCCAGCGGTAGGGTTAAACCGTTTTATGGCTACCCAGACCCCCCCTTTTCTCTGTCCTATTTCTCTATAGTATAATAAACATACGAATTAAACCAAAAACAGGAAGAGTAACTCCAAGACCACAATCTCGAAAAGGAAAAGGGGATGAATAAAGCGTAATTTTGAAAGATGAGTCGAGGAGTGCTTGCCGCTAAACTGCCGGCTAGCTCGAGGAGCTAAGTCTGCTGGTAAAACACTGTCGCACTACGGAAGAAAAATCAATTAAAAACACCCAGATGGGTTTGGTAAAGAATCATCATGTAATTCGGTAGATATCGGCAATATCCATAAGAGGCCAGTATTCGTGTAAAACCCTAAGGTCATTGGATCCCAAAGCCAATTTAACGGACACGTGCAGAATATCCTGTCGATATTCCCTATTGTGTAAAGAATGTAAATTACGTCCCAGTTTTTCTGGATTTTTATCAGTTTCTGGCATTTTTAACAACATTTCCGTAAAATCGAGGATATGAAATACCCTTAGTAATAAGCTGTTATAGAGTGACATTATATTTTGATATCAAATGTTCATATCTTCGATTTATCCATTTAACAATTTATGAAATCGGTAACGTTGCTGCAAAAGTTTGGATGTGATAGTAAGGTTACGTTTTTTAAAGTCGTCATGAGTAGAACAAATGCGTGCGAATCGTCCCAGGTGAGAAATATAAAATCCGTAAGATGGGCTAGAGGGAAGTCGCCGTCAATAGATCATACAGGTCTACCAAAAATTAGGGCGACTTAAGAATGGACGGAGTGCAAATTTAAAATAATAAATCATAAAAGAGCATTTCTGCATCGTTTGTACAGTTTACTTAGTTTGCATTTTTATGTCAGCTTGAAATGACTTCACTTTCAAAAAGTAGTCTTCCTTCCTTAGAAAACCGCAACAACCCATAATTCATAGCTTATTCAGCAGTAAAAACTCCTGATTTTTACTGTTTTCTTTAATGCTTAAATATTTCTGTAAGGAATTTGATATAACCAGTAACAGTGATGGTTATGAACAAGGTTAGCAATATAGGCTTTCTACAACCTCTTATTTCTTTAAATACCTGTATTGCTTTTCCATGTCAACAATTTTGCTGGCCAATAGTTTAGATCCGCTTTCCTTCTTTTTAGGGCAGATGAACGATCGTAAACCTTGGCTAGCGATGATATAATTATGCCAAGCGACTGGCGTATATTATGTGTACCGATTATTNTTTTTTTTTTTTTTTTTTTTTTTTTTTTTTTTTTTTGGTCTAAGATTTTTTAAATTGGTTAACAAAATTTGATCAAGATAACTTTTGTCTTGATGTTAAAATAAGAAAATGATACTAAGTAAATCCATATAAATCTGAAACTACGCTATAATCACTTTTATTGGAGTTCAAAAGTGTTTGAGTTCTAATTGTAACCATGATTTGACAGACCGTTACCATGTTCCTATTTCACAGAGAAGAATTGATATCTTCAGGCAGATCCAGCGTTTATTACCGGACCAGCAATCACCGACTTTGACAAAACCGGACTTTTCACTGGCAGTGTGACGGGTGCCATGCGTCGAGAGGATTATCTTTACCTTTCCCGAGCACCTGATGAAACCTCGGCTAGTGTTTTAGTTTTGTGGCGTTCTTGTTCATTTTTGTTTATTAGTTTTGTCTATGTCATGCTGTCTAAAATCCTGTTGGGTATGGATTGCAGTGATTTTTAATTTTTATTTTGGAATTTCTTCTTGATCATCTTTGGTATTCGTTTGCCAATGTATTCTGATTGTCGTGTTATATATTACCGTGCCTTGTGACAGTCTTCTATCTTTGTTTGTCTTTGTTGTGTACATTTAATATTAAGTGGGATAAAAGTTATCATTTTCAAAAGCCATAGAACAAAGTAAGTGATGCTAGATATATTGACTTAATTGAATTGGGAGCCAAAATACTTGAAAAAGTTGCTAGTATACAAATATAAACCAAATAAAATGTGAAACAACTACATATAATTATTGTATTTTGTAAGCCATACTAGAATTTATTTACATAAATGTATCAATGAATTCTTAGCGATATTTGTACGTTCATAACCTTTAACACCAGAATACACCAATTTGCAATTTGCAAAGAATCTTTTTTATTAATCAAGTGGTATTGTTTTTCCAAGACTCAAAATTTCCAAAATAAATGCACCACATGATAAGCATCTCCGTTCGAACTGTGCACAATTCACAAAATGTCCACAAGGCATACAAAATGTCCTCACACGGACCAACTGACATCTTGCACGTGCATTCCGTTCAATCCTTTCAAGTCTTACTGGTTCTGTAAAATAATACAAAAGCCAATTTTCAAATGAATAAGCATATTACAACTTATATTGATTCTAGTACTATATTTCGAGTTCCTGGAAGATATGATTACGTCTCTGATATAAATATTAAAAATAAAATAAAAGCTGATGTTCTCAACTGTGTATCCACGCTTGATTTTTACTGTTTACAAAAATATCTGCACGGCACAGTTAAGTTGTACGTTATGTTTAATCTTGTGCCGCTTGCGTCGTTAAGTATTGTGTCAAATATGAAAAAGAAAGGAAATGGGGTAAATGTCAAGGAGACAGCATCCCATATCCAGGTTAAAACGACCCAAAACAACGCATCTAGGGGTCGTATATATTAATCTAGGCGTATTCTATTATTTCTTTAGATATGCATTGAAGACACTTAAGTTGTACAAATAATGAAGGAAGATAACCGGAAAAACTATGGCTTTATGAAGAAGCTAGATTTACAGCAACACAAGTATTATTTATTATGCATTGCATTACTTTCCAAGTTTAGAACAGAATTAAACCAAATTTTCGGACTCTCATTTTTAACAATGTAGAAGTAAATGATAAGTGAACAAGAATACGTGTCAAACGAACACAATGTCTCACTAGCAACTGTTTTGTACAATGCTATATTTCATGACCAGTCAATATTTTACGAAAGGATATGGAGTAAATAGGTACGACACCATAACACATATGTAAACTCCAACTGCAACATTCATGATCAGTCACGCCTGAAGTGGTGCCAGGGTTAATCTTTTTATATGATTTTTTAAACACTATACCATAGTATGTGATAACAGCCTACATCCTTCAGTTGTTAAGTCCAATACTATCCCATTTTTTCCCTGTTCAGTGAAGCATGAAATTGATGCATTTATAAGTTTTTATAATGATTTTTGTTGAATCAAACCCTAATATGTATTTGTATAAAGATTTATGATTTTGGTATACATTTGTTACAAAAATGAAACTTAACTTTGAGGGAAAACCTCTTACTCTTCCCTTTTTCCTTGATGAGTGACGGTTGAAGTTGGCTGCATGGGGAAAGTTTTATTATGATTCTCTCTAATCATAATCTTCTGAGTAGTTATATAAAGTTAATTGGGTTATAACAAAATTACCAAACATAATTGTCAAGAGCCAAAGTCCAACAGGCAAGTAGACAAAGCAGGTGCTAAACAACCGGAAAAATTGTCAATCGCAATGGTCCTGACTCGGAATAAGCATTTCAAGAGAAAATATATATGGGTTAAACCTTCTCATTGCGGCAGTGTCCGGTAGTTACTCAGCAATTGCTAAAGTTGAATGATAAAAGCATAATTTACCCCTTTTTAGTGACCATTTAAGTATTAAGTTTGTTGCCTGGTCAAAGTTTCATTATGATTTTTGTTTAATTATACCCTACTGTGTTTATACATAAGGTCTTATGATAATAGCTTACAGAGAAAACTTAAACCTATGGGTAATCGTATCAAGAGACGGGCTGGCAGACAGAACCGAACAATATATGCCCCTACTATTGTCGGAAGAACATAAATACTTTCTATATTCCTGCTATGTATTAAACAAAGGTCATGGCAATTTGTTGGTTTGATATCAGGGTGATTCATTGGTTTGATAGTAGTATTCTTTTTAAAGATATTTGAGATACGATTGTAGGCATCAGGGGTTAGATAAGTACATAAGGAATTTGACAGTAAAGAATTTTTTTTTGCTTGCTCTATGACTAGTTTTGAGGGTATTCACCAGCCCAGTAGTCAGTACTTCGGTGCTGACCCGAAAGCCGATTATTTTTGGAACCTTACAATATCTAATTTTTTGTGAATTATGTTGAAAACTAAGGAGTATCTCCCTCATGCATAGCTCTGTCCTTAGCTAATTTTGGCTTTACATTTAGATCATATTTGGTTATTTGTTCTCTATCAGTTTTAAATATCTTTGAGTATATGGTCTTCCAAACATTTAGATTTTATCTGCACTGATGAGACATAAGTTGTCGAAATGCGCATATGCAGAAAGTAAATTCACAGTAACCTCGGTATTTAGTTATTTGGTTTATATTAATAATTACACATTGCCTTAAAATAAGAATGAACATTTGAGTTTTATTGTTGTTTTTAAGAAATTGTATGTGAATCATGAAGACATTGAAAAAATCTTGACATAACTGATGTAATTATACTACAATATATCATATAGATTTTGGTTTTTGAAGACCAGTTTGTCATACTTACGCGAGCTAGTGATTTCCCGTGTTTTTCCTATTTCAATAGTTAAGTCCTGTTCCTGAAATAGTAGGAAATATGTTAGTAAAATATGCAGTTATATAATTGTTACCACTATTCCTGAGTTTACTTGAAACAGTTGAATATCAAAAGGGGGTAAAATTCTTTCTTAGTCTAGTGAAGATGATATTTAACGCTTCCTGAACGGATCAGGTTTCATTTCGAAATACACATGTAAGTGACTATAACTGTCGTTTTTGAATTATACTTTCCCGAGTGTTAATATTTTGACATGAAATATGAAGTCTTTGGTATATCCTTTCACTGATTATCTGCGTGTCATAAAATTTTATAGTGCATGATTTGTATAATATTGATATATGTATATCTTTTTATTTATTTTTACTGCAACAATGCATCAGTTAAACGAAGAAAATACAGAAATTGTCAGACATCACCTTATTATCTGTTGTTTATCTCACAATGAAATGACACTCTTATCCTTACCTCAGGGTCTCAAACCTTGGACAACTTGAATAATTTAAAGTATTTCCTTCGACTTCGACTTTTGGAGGTTTGACTGTATACAAGATGCTTTTAAGCTTTTAAGAAAGTAAACAAAAACAAATCTTCAACAAACTTGAAAAAACACCTTCCCTGATATATAACAAAATACCGAAGTTACTGTTAATTTATTTTCTGCATATGTGCATTTCGACAACTTATGTCTCTTCAGTCAATCAAAACATTTGGTAGTCTATAAAGCCAAATACGTGTGACAAATAACCAATATGATCTAAATTAAAATGCAAAAATTCATCAAAGGACATGGCCATTCATGAGGGAGATACTCCTTAGTTTTTTACCACTGATAGCTTTAATAATTGCTTCATGTGGTCCAGTACATTTTAGGGCCCAAATATTTAATGATGGTTACTGCTCATCATATATTACTTGCGTTAAAATTAATAAAGATAGTATTTTCTTAAAAAGCATGATTTTGATCATCTTTGGTCCCTTATAATTCAGAAATGGCAAAACTACCAAAAACTCGTTAACACTCTGCCGAGTCAACAGTGAAAAGATATGGAGTAAATGCACATAATAAAGAGTCTCTTCAAACATAAGGGAAAAGCAAGAAATTGAACAACGCTTTTAATGTTCATCTAAAAGTCACCTTGAGGATTTCAACAATGAGATTTCCCCATACCTCATCGTTATTTCAAGCGGCCTCTAGCAGAAATACATGAATAACAAAAGAAAAATCTCAAGACACAAACGCAGTAAATATTCAACGAAAAATAACATTTTCTGTTTTAGATAAAACAAAATGTTGGTCCTTTATCTTGGATATAGTAAAAGGTAACTAAAATCTTAAAACTAGGTTCCCTATCAAATTTTTATAAGGAGTTTATTAAAGATTCGATCTCCAGCCAGATAAGTAAAAAAAACAATTCAACCACCTTTTGTCTCCTTTGTCTGAAACATATGCCAAAGAACACCATACTTAAATTTGATATTGATCCATCCACTTGAACTAAAACTTTGCTGTCCAGTGACGCCGACAATCCCTACATCACTGCCCGAGACATTCAATAGTCTAGGGTCGTATAAAGAGAATAAACTGAACAATACTATGTTTAAAGCACAGACTGCACGATCACCATAAGAAATATAAAGTGCTTGGGAAGAATTAGGAGTCTCTGCTATAAATACGTTACCCGTCGGGAAATCCACATTTTCAATGAAAATATTAGAAAAGCATACTTTGAAAACTAAGGAGTATCTCCCTCGCGCAAAGCTCTGTCCTTAGCTTATTTTGGTTTCACATTTAGATCATTTTGGGTATTTGTTCTCTATCAGTTTTTTAATATATTTGATTTGATGGTCTTCCAAACGTTTAGATTTTATCTGCACTGAAGAGACATAAGTTGTCGAAATGCGCATATGCAGAAAATAAATTCACAGTAACTTCGGTATTTAGTTATTTGTCTCATTTGCATTTACTCCAAATCCCTTCATTGTTGATAAATTATAAAACCTGCAATAATAGTCAGCAGTAAGTCTAGTAAAGATATTTCGTGTATTTTTATTTGAAATTACATCTGCTTTGTTTTGGTCTGCCTTTATATGGATCATATTTCTCGTTTATTGAAATTTTGCCAAATAGACAAGGAAGGAAATCAACAAGTGGAAACAACAACAACAGAAAAAAAATACCAAAACATCATTTCATTTATCACTTATGCTATCAATATTGACACTTATACTGTATATGTTTAGACTGGATCTATATCAAATATTTCAAAAAATACATGTATATAGGCTATACTGAGGACGAAGATCGCGTGACTTTGCAAGAGAAGTTACACTGTGAAATTACTTTTTATTTTTCTTTTCAAATAGTACATTTATTATTATCATTTGTATTGAGCAAAAGAGGATTATTTATCCAAAAGGTAATAAAAGTTTTAATTATTTAGATATTTGTATTTTATTAATAAATCTATAAAACTACCCAATTGAAAAATTTTTCAGCCATTTTGCCAAAAATGTAATGCTGAACTATAGTTTATAAATCTTTTAAATAACATGAAATGGGAACAAAAAAAATGTATTTACCCAATAGATGACACACAGCATAGCAGCATCAGAAGATGGAAATTATCAACACAAGTTTATGCAATATATTTGCGCTGATAATTTCCTGGACAGCATGAGTATATACACAAACCTTATTGACAAAGACCTCAGCACTTGTGCATAAAGAAATAGAATACTGCATAAAAATAAAATTATGGAATTCTATATTAAAAACAATATTGATCTAAGTTTTTATATCAAACAGTATTTTCACAGATGCATCATTTGGCTTTCTTTTGGGTATTACTTTAGTTGACTTAATAAAAAAAAATTTCTATACATAATAAGGAAAAATATGGTGGTACAAAAAATGGATTTTGTCAAAAACCTGAGAAGGCTGTTCAGTTAATTTTATGTTATTACACTTATTTAGATACCCATACAAACTTTAGTTTCAAATATTTTGAAAATATTGAAATGTGTATTTCGTTGATAATTCTTCTTGTTGAATACTTTTCGGAGGGGATGACTTTGCAAGAAGGTACGAATGTCTACGCAAAACTTAAAATAAAATAAACAGAAGTAAACAAAAATGCGACTTTAAATTCAATTTCAACTGACAGATGAACCTTGACTTTATTTTTTTTTTATATGTTTTATGATAACTTCGTTTGTAAAGATATTAATTTTGAATAGATACTTCAAGCCACTTATTTTCGTTTAATGTTGATTTTTAATTTTAATTTTAAAGCAAAAATTATTTTGTACCTCGAATTTTTATATATTTTAATACAAGAAACCAACGTGACTAATATATCTAACTAATCAAAAATGCTCGATGAGTCAAACGCATGATTCGAAGGTTACCATGTGAAACCAACCAGACAATATGTATCATAGTTCTGAAAAGTTTCTAGTAGATATGAAGACATCATTTTTCTTTTTATGTGGCAACAATGACTACAATCTAGGTTTGAAGAAATGTTACTGTTGATTGATGCAAAATGAAAACACACTTTGGTCAATATAGTTACTCTGGAATTAAACATGCTTCAAGTTTAACAAAGCTACTGTAGTTTTGATAGGAATTGAGATGTTAGAACTGAAATCATGTTCATAGTCATATATCAATGAAATAATTTGCATAGGCTAAATATCTTGTTATTGCAGAATCATCACATCCAAAAATATTCAATGACTTGAATGAAATAACAATGTTTAAAAGTCTTAAAAGTTTCTTTTTGAGGGGTTTTACAGACTTAATGGTCTTAACATATTTCATGTATTTTAAAGGACATGTGTCTCCTTAATTTAAACACAAAACAATCCAGTATATTTAAACTTGAATTCAATCCAAATTACATTTTATACTACACAAATATGACGAGTTCAAGCATGTTGCAGATTCGGGTACACAAGTCATAATTCGATATACCCTATAAACTTAAGTATAAAATTTACCAATCACGCCATTTCAATCGTGTTCATTTAGTAAGTTATATATCTATTTTAATAGTAAATGTTATCGAAAATACAAATTATTAGGTGCATTTTCATGACATTCGGTATTTGATAAAGAAAATTGCGTCTTTAGGAACAAATATTCATGTATAACAGTGTAAGGATTTGAAGGATTTGAAACAATTGTTTATAAAATGTACGTTTCCAATCTTCAAAGGTAAGAGATGTTGATTCGTCATAGAACTGAGAGATGTCAGATCACAACGAAATACCAATTCAATTTAATCCTGTGCTTCTATTAGGGTTTTTGCATTACTCTTAATTTATAACGTATTATTATATGAGTTAAAGAAAACAATTTCTAATTCAAAATTGTCGTTATTTGTTTCCATTGTGTATATAAATATATATATATATATATATGGATGTTGCTTATTTTTTTCACATTTTAATCTCAAATTGTGATTTCATTTCGACATGTTATCTCATACACCTACATGGTTGTGTTAATTGTGATAACCGCTATCGTTTTTGCCAGTTTGAAAAAAATGAGGAAGTTTTTCTTCCACACCTTAAAAACCATGTGAATATTTTGGAAAAATACATTTCTATTTTTATGTGAAACATTTTTTTTTAACTCTTAACATATTCCTAACATGGTTTTAAACTAATGAAATTAAACAAGAGAGAACTAAATAAGCAATAAGTAATGTACAATATAAGTTGTAAATTTTATAAATTGTAGAATTTCGTCATGACTGTATCATTATTTTTCGATATTTTGATGGTCTAAATTTATGTTTTCAACATAGCGAGTAAGTGCAACTGTTTTTGGATGGATTAAGATACAATTTTGGTCTTGCCCTAAGGATTAAAGTTAAAATTATAAAATCGATGTTGAATTAATAATGGAAGAATCTGAACTGGGACATAACAGGAAATACACATGTGATGTCATTGTTGGCTTTACCCATAACCAACTTTTCAATATGGCGGGTTTGTAAACAAAATTAGGCGCCAAACGTAGCATACCCAAGCCATTTTTCTTATATATTTTAAGTCCTTATATGCATAGCATTATTCAATAAATGCTTCCCTTCTGCATTAGCAGTATGGTTGTTTGTGTAAAAGGTGAATTTTGTTGTCAGTCTGAACTTCTGTTAAAACAAAATTATTATTTCGAAGTCAAAAGTCAGAATACTAAAAAATGGAATTCTTCAAATACATTTTATCCTGGGATTGTAAGTGCTTACCATCAGTACCAATATACTTTCCAATAAGTAGTTTTTGCACTTATTCTTTAATCCGTAGGTAACGAGATCAATGCAATCAAATGCAGAACGTCGAGAACAGTATACAGCAAGATGGCTACAGATCAAAGTTATTTCCCTTTGGTCCCGGTCTACGAAAATTTTTCTCTATTTTTTTTTAAAGTTTTGTGCTTTTCTGGTAAAAAAGTATTTTTTTAGTTCAAAGTGTTAGAAAAATAGTTTTCAGCATTATTTTGAAAAGGGATTGTAAATTGGTCAAGTTCAAAGGCCATCATTTCAAGTGTTAATTTCACCTTTTTGAGGGTGTCACGTCATAATTGTGTAGTTGCTCGTCATTTCAAAAAGGTTGAATATATAATTTGTCAACTGTATTGTCGTGCTGGTGCGATTTTTTAACCTAGTTTGATATTACTTTTCGTTAGAATGGAATGTAAAAATAACTTAGGTATGTGGTCTCGGAGATGGGGCGCTAAATACAATTCCTAGCACAGTAGGTGGTTAAGAGGTGGTAGTAGGAAGTATTTTGACAAACCTACGCATGGTATCCCCAGGCTTACCTTAGACTTTTTTTAAGTTAACATGAAATGTTTTTTTAAGAGTGTAATGAATAATTGGATTAAAATGCTGTTTTAGGGCAAAAGGGGGTGTGTAAAATCTGGACAGGGGCATGCAGATTTAAAGGCAAATATGGGTTTCAATAAAAATTACAAATTGCCATGGAATGGGGTAAAATAAATGTGGACAGATTAGAATTATGAATTTTCATCCCCATTTAGATTTGAAAGTTATGGACGCATCTCATTTGTGCCGCAATAGTAAGTGTTAAAATGTTATTTTGAGAATTGCAAGGCATACTCTTCCATATGCAGTAATGTGATGATATGGTATGTTTAGCAAAAAGATAGTATGTACTAGTATATGACCATCTTTTATCTTTATCTACAATGATTTTTAAAAAGGTTCTTAATGACCATTGTTGATCATGCTTTTAAATCTTAATCAAATATTTTTGTAACATCTTCTGCTCTCTTGTTTTACTTTTGAACAGTCAAACACCCCATTTGGGTACATAAATGGTGCATATTTCAAACATCATCCTAACTTTTCTATGTATTAGTACTGAAAGTTTGGAGTACTACGACTCACAGATGCTATAGCATTTTGTTGTACTGCACTGTTTATCATAAACATTAGTCCGAACCTTATTGTCAGTCATTGGCTTGTCTTCTTATAAAATTTTAGTTTTTTGACATTCGGGTTATTGAATGTGGTTCGTTTCCATTAATTTATTCACTTTTGTACCTTTTGGGGGGCCATTTAGGGCTTCCTATAGGGTGTGAGGTTCCTCACTGTGTTGAAGACCGCGCAGTGAACCCTAGATGCTTTGTTTTGTGGTCTTTTTAACCTGGATATGGGATGTTGTCTCCTGGTCTTTTACCCCATTTCCTTTCTTTTTTTTCAATATTCACTCATTCCTTCAGCTAAATTCTTGATTTGTTTTTGCTTTTGCATCAACAGTTGAAGAATTCTTTTGAAGCAGGATGTACAAAGAGCCTGGGTCTCTACTACAGTCAAGAGTATTTAACAGTCTGCCTACCTTTCTGGCGTAATTTCCAAATCACACTCTGCAGATAAGTTTCTAAGGTAGTGTCAGACTTGTCAGAATCCTGAGCAACTTCAGATTCCTCATTCCATTAACATTCCTATTCCTAAATCTAAACACATATTTGGTCAATGCAAGTAGGTATTTTTTTTAAAAAAGAACTACAGTTACAAAGCTTTGACAATTAATCGTTCATTCAAAAAGTATGTGATGAATGAAAGGATATTGATTAAATGCACATGAGATAAAGTCTCTACAAATATATGGTATAATAAAGCAAAGGAACAACTCATTGTGAGTATGACCTAATTTCGGTAACTTCGGTATTTGTTATGTAGGGTTATAATTTAAAGAAAGTTTAAATTAAGATTTATACACTGTTTACAATAATAAATGGATAAATATCCATGACAGTTGGAGTCCATGTGGGGATACCTTCTTAAAAAAAAAATTTCACATCTAGACTAGAGGTGTAGTTTCTTACCCAGAATAAAACTTCTTTTTATAATATTATGAATAATTATGTAAATCTTCATTTTTAAACATGCATTGTAGAATTCATCATTGAAAAAATAATTTTATTGTTCTCCACTTTGAAGCCCCCATGTATTGAAAACAATGATATTCGACAAATTTATGAAAAGACCATGTTTTGTCCATATTTTCAATTTTATTTGTAACTTGGTCACAATTCCATCGAAAATACTACCCTTTGCAAGAAGTAATACAAATAAAAGGAAGTGCCATATTCTGAAATATTTAAAGTAAAATTATCAATACTGTTGCTCGACTAAATGACTAAAAAAAAGACAATCACAAAATATACATTAAAAAAATACCGAATTTACTGTCAATTTAGTTTCTGCGTATACGCATTTCGAAAACTTATGTCTTTTCAGTGCAGATCAAATCAAAACATTTGGAAATCCACGAATCAAGATAAAGACCTACATGTAATTACCCAAAGGATCTTAAAAGGAAAGCCAAAATTATCAAAGGACAGAGCTATGTAGGAGGGAGGTACTCCTTTGGTTTTAACAAAATTTTCTTTTAAATTTAGATATTGCAAGTTCTCAAGTGGAATGATCGGTTTTCGGGCCAGCAGCCAAGTACTGGCTGCTAGGCAAGTGAATATCCTCAGAGACTTATAGTCCACCAGCAGTGGCATCGGCCAACAGTCACAAGGCACTCAACGAGACAATTGTAAGAAAACTTTGGACTTTAAAATAGTGGGATGTTGCCACTAAAAACAGGGGGTCAGAATAACATTTGGAAATTACAAAAAAAATAGAATGGCAAAATTTCATTATATGATAGTTTATCCATTTGAGAAATTCTCTCAAGAACAAGTATACAATAAATGAAATATATACCTGGTGTACATGTCTCTAATGGGAATCTTTTTTAAAACTTCACACTGCTGGAGAGACATTTTTTTCTGGATTTTGCAGATAGTTGAATTTAAAATATTTTAAGAGATTTTAACTTTACATTTAGATCATATAGGTTATTTTTTCTCTATCAGTTTTTAAATATCTTTGAGTTTATGGTCTTCCAAACGTTTAGATTTTTTCTGCACTGAAGAGATAAGTTGTCGAAATGCGCATATGCAGAAATTAATTTCACAGTGACTTCGGTATTTAGTTATTTGTAACCACTGGTTCAAGATGCCACTGCTGGTGGACTGTTAGGCCCGAGGGTATTCACCAGTAGTCAGTTCTTCGGTGCAGAACCGAAAGCCGATTCTATTTGGAACCTTACAATATCTAAATTTTTATAAATTTTGTTGAAAACTAAGGAGTATCTCCCTCATGCAAAGCTCGGTCCTTAGCTGATTTTGGCTTTACATTTAGATCATATTGGGTATTTGTTCTCTATCAGTTTTTAAACATCTTTGAGTTTATGGTCTTTCAAACGTTTAGATTTTATCTGCACTGAAGAGACATAAGTTGTTGAAATGCGCATATGCAGAAATTAAATTCACAGTAACTTCGATATTTAGTTATTTAAAACAATATTTATAGACAGAGTACCCATTTTTTTGTTATCAACTCCCCTTGCCAATATATCTGACACGTTACACAGTGTTTTAATATTTATTGATCATATGCATCTCATATTCTGGCTGCATGTTATGAATTTTTCTGGATTGTACAGATAGTTCAACTTAGATTTTTTTTTACAAACTTCTATAGGCAGGATACCCATTATGTGTAATTAACTCCTCTCACAGTTTTCATCAGGAGACCTGAAACTTTTGACATTGTTTAGATATACATGGAACATTTGCACCTCCTATTTTGGTTGCGTTTTATGATTTTTTTTTTATTTCTAAGATTGTTGATCTTTTGGGTTTTTTTTTTGTTGATTAAGTCATTTTGTGAAAATTCTATAGGGAGGGTACCCATTTTTTGTAATCAACTACTTTGACAGTTTTTCTTTTATCGTGAGGTCTGACACCACACAATGTTTTATATACACTGCACAATTGCACCTCCTATTTTGGTATACTTTAATATTTTTTTCAGAACTTAGAGATAGTTGAACTTCGTAATTTTCAGGCAATTTTATATGTTCGGGGTACACATTTTGTGTAATGAACTCCGCTAAAAGCTTTTTAGTAATAGGTCTTAAACTTTGCAGAGTGGTTTGAAATGCATCGAACATATGCACCTCCTATTTTGATTATATTTTTTAAAACTGTTTCCGGATTGGAGGTCTAGTTGTACGAACCCAGTCATTTTTTCGACAAATTTCTGTAGAAAAGGTACCTATTTGTTTAATCAACTCAGTTTTTAACCGAGATATCTGAAATTTTACAAGGTGTTTACTCTACATTGAACATAAGCACTCGATAAACAGCTAGATAAACTTTTCATTTGTAGACAATAATCTATAGACATGGTACACATTTTGTGTATTCAACTCCTCTCTCGGCTTTCAACCAAAAGGTCTGAAATTTGGCAAAATGATCTTCTTTTACATTGAACCTTTTATTTTGGTTGCATTTTATGATTTTTTTCTTGAAGTTACTATGAGGTATGAGCATTGCTCATTGTTGAAGGCCTCACGGAGACCTCAAGATGAAAAACAACAATAAAAGCGTTGTTCCTTTGCTTAGTTTAATCATGTATATTTCGAGTCTTTTTCTCATGTGCATTTACTCCATATCCTTTCATTGCTAATCAAACATGCTCACGCGGGGTATTGAAAATCCTATTAAGGACAATTCTAGTTTATTTTGAAAAAAATCCGCAAATAACTATTCAGCTTTATTTTTTATCCTTTTCACGGATGAAAATGGCAAAAAAGAATTTTTCCAAACAAAAGCTCAGGGGATTGTAATTAAATATTCATATTTATATTGTTTCTCAATACAATAATAAAAGTTTAATATACATATAAATTTGAAATGAAATGAATAAATTTGTACTTACTTCAATCACAAACTCTATGTTGAATTCCGAACTCACATGAAGTTTTTTGGAAAGTATTTCAAACGGATTTGATACATCATCTGTAAAATACCTTACAAGTGAGATGGGGTAATGCAGAGACACAGAAAGATAAGTGCATTTTATGAACCTTAATAATCTGGCAGTTTACATGGTAAATAAGACATTTGATGTTCTTATTTTGTAATTTTCATTATTGTGAACATCGGTAATATAGTGCATGAAGGACAGCAGTAAAGAAACAAATCAACAGATATCATAAATATGGCATTTAGCAAAAACAAAACTATAAATTATTTTACAAAAAACAGGATAATTAGTATAAAGCAAACTTGGTACATAAATAGTATTACAACGCATAGGAAATGTGTAATTATATGCATTAAAATATAAAAAGTTAAGTATAGAGTATTATATATAAAGTAGTATATGGCAATATCATGAATATGCAGAAACAAAATTTACAGTGAATTCGGTATTTAGTATTTATTACCACTGTGTCGATGCCACTGCTGGTGGACTGTTAGTCCCTTGGGATCTTTATCAACCTAGTAATCAGTGCTTCGATGCTGACCCGGAAGCAGATTTTATCTTGAACTTAAAATATTTAAATTTTAGCAAATTATACTTAAAATTAAGGAGTATCTCCCTCTTGCATCACTCTGTCCTTAGCAATTTTGACTTTATATTTAAATATTTGGTTATTTGTGCTCTATTAAATGAAACAAAATTTTAGTCCCCTACCGGCTTCGCTGAAGGGGCCTTAAGGTTTGCATTCCGTCAGTCCGTCCGTCCGTACGTCCGTCAGTCCGTCCGTCAGTCCCTCACACTAAGTTTTCCGGACTTATTCCTCATACTATAAGAGTTATTTATCTAATATTTGGTATCTAAGTCTACCATCATGAGTTACAGAGCAAGTTTGATCATTGATTTTGGACGGAGTTATGGGCCTTTGACTTAGAAAATTTTGGTAAAATATAGGTTTTCCGGACTTTTTTTCTATACCGTTCCATATATGAAGCTAAAATTTGCTATGTGAGTCTTACACTATGAGTTACAGATCAAGTTTGGTTCCGGTCCATTGATTTTGGACGGAGTTATGGGCCTTTGACTAAAAAAGTTTTGATAAAATATAGGTTTTCCGGACTTTTTCTAAACCGTTCCAGATTTGAAGCTAATATTTGCTATGTGAGTCTACCGCTATGAGTTACAGATCAAGTTCGAGTTTGGATCGGTCCATTATGGGCCTTTGACATGGAAAATTTTGGTAAAATATAGATTTTCCGGACTTTTTTTCTAAACCATTTCATATATTAAGCTGATATTTGCATTGTAAGTCAACCACTATGGGTAACAGATCAAGTTTGAGTATTGGTTGGGTTCATTGATTTTTGACGGAGTTATTGGCATTGGACTTGGAAAACTTTTCTGCCTTAACTATTTTTGCTGGTATAACCAAGAATTATTCCACCGGTAGGGGATTTCTGTATTGCCCTTGCAATACAATCCACACTTGGGAATATTTTGATATTTTGTTTTGATCTGGACTCAACAGACATGAGTGATCGAAGTGGCCTTATGCAGAAACTAAATCTACGGTGACTTCGGTATTTTGTTATTTATCCATTTGAAATTTATAATTATGAATTTATTTTTAGATCACTAAAAGGTTCACTGGGTTTTTGTTTGATAGTAAACTTTGACTTTTCTGTTATGTTTGTTAGAATAAGTCTTAGTTTATTAAGTGACACAAAAGCTACTGCACCTCCCTGAGTTTGTGAAGCACCAGTAACTTCAGAAACAGCAGAAAAGACAGATGCAACTTCTTTCCGGTTTGAAGATTTACTGTGAGTAATTTTTTATGAAATCCCATTTTTATAGAAAAGAAAAAAATATAATATAATAAGTAAACGATTTGTAAACATTGGATTCTCAATGACATGCTGATAAACAAAACAGTCTCAGAGATTTTTAGAATCAGAAAACTTTCGTACTTCAGATTTAGAAAACGATGTTTACATCTAAATTTTATGCTTTCATCTACACACTTTTGTGCAGAATGCTTCCGAAGTTCAAATTTTGGCTCAGAAAATACGAATATTCCATATTTATGAACAAGGGTATATAGTTTGATATTAACCAGGTTAGCAAAGTTTTATACATCTATGTTGCAATAAATCTTAGAATTCTTATTCCATGCATGCGTTAAAAGATCATTTTATTTGAAATGATTGAAGCAAGTTTAGCACCAATGCATTCGAAGATGGTCATCTGTATCAAAATTAAAAATCAGATCAAATTAAAACCATATAAAGAAAACATCAGAAAACTAAAACGAAGTAATGAGGCAGAATATGAAAAATGAAAAGATCAAAAATCCAGAAACATGGCAATACAGAAACAACACAAATAGAGATGGTGACTTTAAGATGAAGAACAACAATAAAGGCGTTATTCCATTGCTTGTTTTTACCATGTAATTGTTAGAGACTTTATCTCATGTGCATTTACTCCATATCGCTTTATTAATTACATAACATTACAGAAATAAACAAAGAAGCAAAACAGAACACCAAACCTAAACACTAGTAGTGTGAACGCTACAAAAATGTGGAGCTTTCATTATATGCTTTAGACGGGTAAGCTAGCCCTGCTCCCCGCGTGGCACCCGTCACATAGCGAGCTAAAACATTACCATTGAAAAATATGGTGGGTGGCTTATTGGTAATTGTTAATCTATTACCCCTTAAAAAACCATATACAATGCTGTGCTTTACTTCTCTAGTCCTAAAAGAGCACAAGGGTAAGTTGAAAGACATCTGTTTTCTCTTTAGTATATATTAAGATCAAGAGGAAATATGTACCACAAAAACCAACGACGGCAAACCTAAAATGCAACGAACATTGACATTGTGAATAGCTCCTTAAAGCGTTAAAAAGTATTAACCAAACATGATGCCACAACAACAATATTGCTTTAAGATTTGCAGTGCTTTATAGAATAAAATTGTTGTTACATTGCTTAGTTTTAATTTGTTTTTGTAAAGCATGACTTGAATCGTGACATGTAACAACTCTAGGCTTATGTCTCATGTGCACTAACTCCATATATTTTAATTGCTTAATGTTTTGATTTCATCTGCACTGAAGAGACATAAGTTGTCGAAATGGCCATATGCTACATTTATAACATGAAATAAGATACAAAAATTAATTTTGGCTATGACATTTCTGAATTGGTTTGGTGTGTCGTAACAGTGCTTACTTCTTAACTCAAGTAAAAACGACTGTATTTCTATCTTTTTTTCATATAACAGACAATTGATTTATTTTGTATTTAAACTGATATGTTATCTTTCAGCTACTATTCATGATTAAAAGACAGCATAATAGTGGATGTTTTACAAGTTCAAAAATCTAAGTCGTATAGAAAGACCTTAACAGATTGGCACATGAAGGAATGATTCAAACATATAAGTAACAATATTTCAAGAGTAAATCATATAAAAAGCTCTTTATGTCATTAATTGGTCATCCAAAGTTTGTATTTTTATTTGCAGTGATAAAATATACTTTGCAGCTTGAGAACTTAATCTAATATAATTCTACTGTTAAGTTGATTTTAACTCCGAAAAATGAAGCCTTATCAACCTGCTCAATTTTTGTTGATTGTATATTATTCGTTATTATGGAGAAACATGTGTAAAAACGTGTAAGAAAGAAAAGTTATTAGGTCTACCACAATTGTAGGAGAGTTCATAATTTCCAGGTTCTCGTCTTTCTATTTCAGTTTCTTAATTTTTAGGGAGTAAAACATACTTGTAATATGATTGCAGTTACTCATGCATGCACACCCCTACTTCATTAATGGAACTAGCAGATTAAAATGAACTTACAATCTACTTTTTCCGAAAGATGTAAAGACATACAACACTGTGAATTTGGTTTCTGCATATGGCCATTTAACTTATGTCCCTTCAGTGCAGATAAAATCAAAACATTAGGAAGACCATAAGCTCAAAGATGTTTAAAAACTGAGAGAGAGAGAGAGAGAGAGCAAAAAACCAATATAATCTGAATGGAAAGCCAAAATCAGCTAAGGGAGATACTCCTTAGTTTTCAACAATTTACAATAAATTAGATACTGCAAGTTTCCAAATAAAATCGGCTTTCAAATGAATTCTTAAATAATCAATAAAAATAAGTTCTATCATGTGACTTAATCTGATATATCAAGATATTCACTTTTTTCAAAATATGAAGTATACACTTGGTGTAAAAGATTTTTTTTCAATAAAAGTAATAAGTTTGTTTCAATGTTTGAAATAAAATGAAAAATATTTGATTTTGTTTTTAAAATTCGGATTCTAATTTAAAAATGATGTGAATTGTATTGGTCATTCTTGGAAACACCGATACTGATCATTCAGAAATCTATATAAATAAGCTTGTCTGTAGAAATTAAATGCAAATTCAAATAATTACATTTCAAAACACCGAATCCAGGAGAAAAAGTTTACGATAAAAGTTCCCCTATTTCTATTATTTGCCTATCGGGACTTTTAATAGAAAACGAGGATATCATACTTTTTGACCCATAGTTGAATGCATTTGTGCTGCAAATATTTTAAATTGGAACTTTAATTAGCAAAAGGGAAAGTTTTTAGAGTATTAGAATAAATCTAATTATGATTTTATATTAATAAAAGGGGGTAATAACAAAATTACCGAACAGAATTTTCAAGAGTCAAAGTCCATGAGGTGAAAAAACAAATCAGGTGGAAACAACCGGAAAATTGTCGACTGCAATGATCCTGACTTGATAAATAAAAATAAACGAGTTGATATTACTTTTATCACCTTTAATTTGTCTGAAACCAACTCTCTGGGTAGGAAAGCTTGCAAGTATGCAAATCTAATATAATGAATTCATTATTTTGAAAGTAGTCTATACTGACCGTTGCCCTGTTTGATAATGATTATGCTACTTGCTTTCATTAACAAGATCAAATGATACTAATAATAAAATATGCCTGGAAAATACTAAAACAGCCCAATTTTAAGCCTAATTCGGAACGCTGACAAATCCTTTTAAATACTAAATACCGAAGTTACTGTGAATTTAAATTCTGCATATGCGCATTTCGACAACTTATGTCTCTTCAGTACAGATGAAGTCTTAACGTTTGGAAGACCATAAATTCTAAGATGTTTAAAAACTGACAGAGAACAAATAACCAATATGGTCTAAATGTAAAGCCAAAATCAGCTTAGGACAGAGCTTTGCATGAGGGAGATACTCCTTAGTTTTCAACGAAATTTACAAAATTTTAGATATTGTAAGGTTCGAAATAGAATCGGCTTTCAGGGTCAGCAACGAAGTACTGACTATTGGGCTGGTGAATACCCTCGGGGACTAACAGTCCACCAGCAGTGGCATCGACCCAGTGGTAAAAAAATACTAAATACCGAAGTTACTATGAATTTAAATTCTGCATATGCGCATTTCGACACTTTATGTCTCTTCAGTGCAGATGAAGTCTAAACGTTTGGAAGACCATAAATTCAAAGGTCTTTAAAAACTGACAGAGAACAAATAACCAATATGGTCTAAATGTAAAGCAAAATCAGCTAAGGACAGAGCTTTGCATTAGGGAGATACTCCTTAGTTTTCAGCGAAATTTACAAAATTTTAGATATTGGAAGGTTCGAAATAGAATCGACTTTCGAGGTCAGCACCGAAGTACTGACTACTGTGCTGGTGAAAACCCTCGGGGACTAACAGTCCACCAGCAGTGGCATCGAACCAGTGGTAACAAATACTAAATACCGAAGTTACTGTGAATTTAAATTCTGCATGTGCGCATTTCGACAACTTATGTCTCTTCAGTGCAGATAAAATCTAAACGTTTGGAAGACCATAAACTCAAAGATGTTTCAAAACTGATAGAGAACAAATAACCAAAGTGACCTAAATGTAAAGCCAAAATTAGCTAAAGACAGATTTTTGCACGAGGGAGATACTCCTTAGTTTTCAATAAAATTTACAAAATTTCAGATATTGTAAGGTTTCAAAAATAATCGGCTTTCGGGTCAGCACCGAAGTACTGACTACTGGGCTGGTGAATACCCTCGGGGACTAACAGTCCACCAACAGTGGCATCGACCCAGTGGTAACAAATAACTAAATACCGAAGTTACTGTAAATTTACTTTCTGCATATGCGCATTTCGACAACTTATGTCTCATCAGTGCAGATAAAATCTAAACGTTTGGAAGACCAAATTCAGGTTAGTGGTGGTCTAATTTGAATCCGTGAATTTTTCATTTCTCACCAGGTTTATCACGCTGCCGAAGTTATCAAAAAAAAATTTTTCTTCATTTGTTATTATTTCCATGAAAGTAAACTTTTCATTACTGTAATTTCGGGTGAAAGAATTTACCAACCAGTCCGCACAAACCCAGGAACAGGAACCCTGTGAGGTATGAAATTCTGAAAAAAAACAAATTTAAAAACATACTTTATTCACAAGATGAACAATGATACCTTTCTTCCACACCAATGTTAGAAAATATGATATGCAATATGTTCGTTTTAATGTAGGGGAGATAACTCGACAAATTTCTGAGTTCCTGTCCATTCAATCTCACATAGCAATGTTTGAATATTTTTATTTTGTTGAACTTTCTGCAAACAAAATCTCTAAAGTGTAAAATAAAGAAATTTATACAAATCATTTTTGTTTTTGCTTTTTTTGCTTGTTTGTGTTTTGTTTTGTTTTGTTTTGTTTTTTGTTTTTTGTTTTTTGGGTTTTTTTTGTTGTTGTTCTTAAGATAATCAATGCAATATGATACTACTTTTGAAATAGTATGACAATTGAAGCATTATATATGTATCAGAGTAAGGATCTTTCGGCCACAAAAAGGATACTTCCTCAAAAAGAATTACAAGTTAATATGTGATCAACTTATTCGGGAATCTAGCAAATGAAAGTAAGATAAACAATGACTTTTTGGCATTGTCAAAAAACAGACGTTTTTATCGGCACTGTGACTTAAAATGCCATAAAGTGAAAAAAAATTAAATACAATTCACAGCATTAACCTCCCTCATGCGTTAGGAATTTTAAAGTTAACGACACACATAAATTTCGTAGCAATAAGTGCTTATTTGTTATTAAATAGTGGGTCATTCAGAATCACACTTTGAAATACACCTTCAATGTAAGTATTCAATTTTGAGTCATTTTTCTTTTTCTTTTTGTCTTCTTTTTTTCAATTTGAGTTGGTATAGACGATTACAGTATTCCCGTCGTTAATGCCTACGTCTGCATTTGATGTGTTCCTCTGTGCCTAAAGATGGAAGGGTCACCAGCCTTTGCATGCAGTTGTATCTTTGGTTGCCGGACAGCCTCAAAGAAAACTAGGGCTCTTTGGCTTATAGTTTCTACTTGAATCACTTCTATTCAAATTTATAACCAAGTTCATATCTTAGTCTGGCGTTATACGAATAAAGAAACAAATCTGCTGAACAATTACAATGAATTAGTCCCCATAGGTATCCCTATTGTCTGTTGGAAACTTATCCTCCAAATTCTATCAAGAATCCCAGCATCACGATTACATTCTCCTCTGTATACTTTTTGCGTGAATCAGTGTGATGTTTTACAAAATAGGCCCCATCTTTACCTATCACTAAATCTTTTTTTCACATATTTTTTAAATGTCAAGCAATATCAAATCAACTGACAAAGTATTTTTACATCCGCTGTCATTCGTTGCCCGACACAAAGAAGAGACAATCACAAAATAAACAACCACAGAGCACCCACCGAGTCAATTGCAAGAAAGCTTGGCATAATAAAATGGTGATATTTTAGCTATATAAACTTGGCATGATAAAATAGTGATATTTTAGCAATATAAACTTGGCATAATAAAATAGTGATATTTTAGCAATATAAACTTGGCATAATAGTGATATTTTAGCAATATAAACTTGGCATAATAAAATAGTGATATTTTAGCAATATAAACAGAATGTTCGGAAAAAATAGCAAAAAATAAAATGCCAAAATTAAAGTATAATAGTGTATCCATATGAGATATTCTCTCAAGAACAAGTACACCATTACTGAACGAACTTACAATGAGTTATCAGCAAAGCTCATTTTTGAAGGCCTAATGGTGATTTGAAGATGAAGAACAACAATAAAAGCGTTGTTCCTTTGATTGTTTTTACCATGTATTTGTAGAAACTTTGTCTCATGTGCATGTACTTCATATCCTTTCATACACCATAACTGAAATATTAGGAGAGCATTCACTATTGAAGCAGCTACATTTCACCAGTCACAACATCAATAAAAAAGAGTAATCAAATGACTAAATTAATCAGTGACATCAAATCGTTAAAAATCTTTGAAGGTCTTGAACTTACTGAGATATCAGCAAAACTCATTTTTGTAGGCCTCATGGAGTCATCAAGATAAAGAACGGCAATAAAAAGTAGTTCTATTGCTTGGTTTCACATATATTTGAAGAGAATTTGTCTCATGTGCATTTACTTCGTATCCTTTTATTGTTTGTTATCATCATTTTTTTTTCATTTTTTTCCTTTCTTAAAGAATAAAAGGCATGACATATTCTAACTCTGTATGAAATTACACCAAATCAAATCAAATAAGTATTGTAATATAAACTAACAGAAGTTTGTGACATTATCAAATAAAAATTAACAAATAAATAATTATGCAAACATAAAAAAATAACAGAGATTTGAATCCTCTGTTCTCAGTTCTAATGACCGTTTCATAAAGGACCCAATTTTTATTAAAGAAACAATGGTGCATAATGTCTTAATCCTTGAAAAAAATTTATGATTATACATGTCGAGTATGATTTTAGTGTATGGGAGATAACTGCGAAATATTTTAATTTTTGTTACTTTGTATGTTTACAGAAATGTTATAAAACATGACATATTTGGCAGAAATCAAAGTGAAATACATGACTGTTTTATTCCCCCTATCTTATACAACTTTGTAACAAATGTAGAGTTTTGAACTACTTCAAAGTAATTTTTTAGTCAAATAACTAAATTTATTTCTGCAGATGGTCATTTCGACACCTTATGTCTCATCAGTGCAGTTAAAAATAAAAAAAAACATTTGGTTTACATAAACCAGAAGATGTTTTAAGTTAAACGAGAACAAATAACCAATAAAAGCTTGATCGAAAGCCAGAATCAGTCAAGGACAGAGCTATGCAAAAGGAAGATGTTCAAAGGCTGGACCAAGATGCCGTGAAACATTACTTCTGTTCCAAACCGTGTTCTGAATGCTTAATATGAAATTCAAACTCAAAAATGACATTTTTATCACTATGCAGTAACAATATGAAGCTAATTACATGTGCATAGCTTTTAATAAATAAATAAATAAATTTAATTTATAAATAACATTCAGCATACAACTTGTATCACATTTTAAGTAATATATGAACTCTCTTGTCAGCTATAGTAAACTTATTCACCCCTTTAAAAGTTAGCGGGGGTTGGCGGTTAGTGCCAGAAATTTTTTTTCAACAGATCTTTTAAAATACAGCTTTCTTTTTTTCATTATTAAATGTGATCTTTAAGATATTTGAAATTGTTATATATTTAAAAAACAGTATGTATTCAAGATCTTTAAATACAACCTATTTGAAATGGTTGAGGTCTGCCATTTATTGTACAGTATGCAAGGACATCTATATGTAAATTGAGCTGTCAATGGAAATAGCACACAATTACAGACAGAAAACAAACAAAATGTGCAATACATGAAATTAAGTTAGTTTTTAAGCTAAGCTCAAACATATATGTTTTTGCCTAACCGCAATAATATCTTATCAGTCGGAAAGATTAACAAAATGGCCTTTTAGAAATAAATTCCTTAAAATCCAAGAAGTCCAGTAATAACTGTAATATTCGAAAGTGATTAATTGTCCCTAATTTTGCGCAAAAACAAATTGCAAAGTTAAATAGTGATGAAATTGTCTTTACGTTTTATTTACTTAATTGAATGAAGGAACTATTGCGAAAATAGTTTATTGCAAAAAACAATGAGCAAAGATTCGCAGAGAAATTGCCAAAATTGGTTAGCTAAGAATATGCAATAAAATTGGGTTAATTATGTGGCTTAAATGTTAAAAAGTCCCAAAGGGGATTAAACAGCACAGTAATAAATGACCTAGTGCGAAAACCGATTTTATTTTGAAACTCACAATATCTGAAATTTTTTCTCAAAACTAAGGCATTTTGCTCTAGTGTATAGTTCTGTCCTTGAACTATAAGGGGTATGGAGTAAATGTATATGTGACAAAATCACTACAAATATAAAAAATGTAGTAAGATTCAGCAGATGGAACAACGCTTTTATAGTTATTCTTCATCTTGAAGTCACCATGAGGCCTTCCACAATGAGTAAATACTCACACCTTAATGTAAGCTTAGCACGGCTCCTAGCACGGTATGTGTTGAATTCACTTGCTGGATGTCAAACAACCATATGTATTTGCTATATCCATGTCATTTTTATCTAAGGATGACAGTTCATCTGCAACATTAAAATATTGGGCCAAGTACTCCCACAAACAATGTCATCAGTTGGCCCAATAATGAAATCAATAAACTATACAACATATGAACAAGCACAAAGAACTTATTGAATATATTGTAAGAAATCTTGGCAAATAATTCGGTAGCTCTGAGGCCTATTGTATACAGATGGTCAGAATAATAGTTTAATGTTGACAAAATAAGGAAGCCAAAATGTCAAATTTTGATAATACGCAATAACTGAAGAAATAAAGAGAACAATCATCTGAAGCAAAGGAAATCATTTCAAGCACTTTTCAGTGCGCAAGAAAAAGACTATCAAAAATTAACAAATAGATGGATACGGAGTAAATTAACATAACAAAACCTACAACTACATAAATTCAGTAAATGGAATATATAATGCCTTGATTGTTATTCTTTATGATGAAGTCGCCAGCATTTAACAATGAGCAAGTTCAAAACGGCCCCAGTACCAATATTAATCCTTCACTCATTTTGGCTTTTCAGTTATTTCTTCTATTTCAGCTTTTAAATATATGCCGATAAATGGAATTCCAAACGCTCTGTGCTGAACAACAATGGCAACCTGCAAAAACTAAATTAACAGTTTGGTATTTATCTCCTGTACCGTCATGAAACTAATTTTTAGATCTTTTAATCATCAGTGTAAGTTTTATAATTTTATGCCCTCCGCTTTAGCAGGCGGTATATAGTGATCATGGTGTCCGTTCGTTATTCCGTCCGCCAAAGGGGTAAACACTTTGTGTTGACAACTCCTCTTAAACCATTCGGTGTAAGTCAATGAAACTTTCACAGAATGTTCAGTGGATATTGCGATTGTGCACCAGCTATTTAAAAATTTAATTTGACTTGATTTTTTATTTATTCTGGAGTCTAATGGGAGAGCAGGGGGTATATATTATCGAGCTTTGCTCAGTTTTTCTACAGTCGAACTTCGAACCAAGGGACTACTGAAAACAGTTTGAGCTATAGGAATGTTTAAGCTATGTTCGTACTTAAACGTAAAGTTCTAGGAATTTATCGGTCTACTGCAGTTTTAGTAAACGAATTGTATACTGTAATTGTATTACAGTACAAAGATTATATGAAGCTTAGTACACCATTCATGAAAAATATATGAGGAGCTTTACTTCTCTACATATGCGACTCTAAAGAGGAAAGAAACCCGATTTTTATAGTAGTTTACTATTCATAAATAATACAATACAGAATATTATAAGGATATTATAACGTTATTATATAATTTTCATTTTTTATTCTTTGCAATACTCCGAGCTTCGCATTGATACTGATTTTGGAAATATCGCCATTTTGTTTTTCATTCTGTAAACAATTATTTAAAATAAAATTATTTGTTGCGAAATAGCCGAATGTCAAATAAAATATACAAAATCGGTAGATTTATGTAGCTGTCGGACATGGGGAAAACAAATCAAGACTATAGGATAATAACAAAATAAAAAACATATATTTCAGTGTGGAAAATCCCCAAATTAATGGAGGTGACTCATTTATCTAGGTTGGAATAAGAAAACAGGAATATCACAATTTACCATATATCAGACATTTTAATTGTGGTTAAGTGTGGCATTTATCATGGTATTTTACACAATGTAAATGTACGTGCAAAACTGAGCCGCTTTTAGTTGGTATAGTTTTGACAACAGATTTCTTGCGTATATAAACCTCATTTGTAATATTATACAACAGCCATTTTATAGCATCATGAAAAGAAAATACATATTTTAAGAAACGTTTACATTGTTGCCAATTACAGTTTTTGCATACTTCAGATGGCATGTCCCCATTTGCATTTTAGTGTTACATTGTTGTCCCATCAAAAGGGCCATAAGGTTCACGATGGGCTTGTGAGTAAAACAAAAACTCATGTTTATAATTGTTATTTTATTAGAACTGCAGATCTCGCACAGAAAATGGGTTGACGATATCCCTTTTCTGATCTGTTATGTAAAGACCAAGCTTTCCAGAGGGAATTATAAAAACAGTAAATCAAACAGCAATACAACTGTAAAAATCCTGGAAATGTCATCACAGAAATAAATAGCCCTGACACATAAGATATCAATAAACCTAATTTCATAGCATTAATCAATCTCAATTTTTTTTAAAATACTCAGACATTTTCAATGATTTTCCTTTTTCAGATTGATCTAAATACCTACAAACTCTGGATTCATTTTCTTTCTTTTATCATGTAGTTAGTCCGAGTCTTGTCAATTTGCACTAAGAATAACGTCTATCATATAACCAATAAATAGGTTTTATCTATATCAAAAATAAGGAGTTCATGTGGACATGTTCCTCTAGTTTTTCAAAAGGATGAAAATCTTATTTTACTTAATGCAGCATAAATCATAAGGGAAAACGATTCACCGAGTTTTGATGAACCACGGTTCTGTTTCGCCCTGAATTTTTCCTTACTTTACAATTAAAAATTAACCAACCAAATCACACCTTGGGTTTTATTTACAACTAAAATGGCTGAATCTTCTGTGGAGTTGACGGGATCAAATTGGGAGAGTCTGCAAAATGTGTTTCTGATACATTTTCCTACAAGAATGTTACCACGACTAACATGACAACCCATTCAAGGGATTTACAAAGACTAGTTTTGAGATACTGCAAAGGTTGAAATTAGTGCACAAATAGACTAGCGACTAGATTAGCAACTGCGTAGTGACAAAATTAACAACGTATCTGGACAGGTAGGATTACAAGCGGCGTTCAAAACAAAACTGTTTAGACATAGTATACTTGCAGAAAATATTACCAAACCTATCGGTGTTTATTGTATTGCAAAAGATATGTATTCTTATCCCGTACTATAAATTGGTTGCTCCAGGCATATTATGACGAGATTTCAAATCTCACTTTTGTTCTTTTTGTACTGTTGTTCAAAAGTTGTATCAAGATACAAAGATAATAATTAACTGTATATGGCTACTTTTGTACTGACAACAGGTGGTAAGACATTAAGTGCAATTAAAAGTAATAATACTGTAACTACTCACTTTATTGACATTAACTAGATACAAACGAATATGTTTTGCTGACTAGAAAAAAATGGGGGAATCTCATAAAGGGATATGTTAATTACACACAGAGCATATTTAGACTTGCTGCTAACCATATTTGGCATAGCGTACTCTTGTATGATAAGGAATATAGGGACCTTCACGTCAAAGATGGCTTTAAATGGGGGGAGGGGCAGAAAGATTTGAGAGACTTCCATCTTGTTCCAAAGAATAACAATCTAACAATGCGAACTTTAAATGTAATGGGCAAAACCGCACATTCTCAAAGTGTTTTGGAAAATGCAGGTTCAAAATCAACTCAGCGGAAAAAAGGCCCCTTTTTGCCAGACGGTCGGGAAATTTGCAGAAAATTTAATTCAAAATCTTGTGATTATCAAAAGTATCTTGTGCAATCTGTTATTCTTGGGTTCACAAAGCAGTCGAGCACAATACAAAAAACGAAACGAAGAAACCACAACAGATTTTCACAGCGTAAGCTTTTTCCGGAGCGTTTCTTGTGTCAACACATACCGTTTAAATATTAATTCATGGTCAAGTTTGTTACCCAATGTTGGTATAGATTATAATTTTCTATTGTCTGGCGTCAAAGATGGTTTTTCTATTGTTGATCGTATGCCAGATTTTAATTCCCACGTTTTTTGTGATAATTACTGATCTGCATTGTCAAATAAGAGTTTAGTGGAAAAGCAAATTAAAACTGAAATTGAAAATGGGAATTATGTTGTGTCCAAAATTAGTGCACTTGGTTCAGTTCCTAAAAGTAATGGATCTGTGCGCTTGATTCATGATGCCAAGAAATTTCTGTTTGAATAGCTTAGTTGGGGAGAAATCGTGCTCATATATGGATCTTAATTATGCGTGCAAATTAATAAAACCCAATGATTACCTTTGTAAAGTGGACTTAAAAAATGCCTACAGATGTGTGAATCAAATTTTTTAATGTTACCGGTCTTCATTGGAAATTTGAGGGCGATAAAGAGGACACTTATTTTTATAACACAAAATTACCGTTTGGTGCTTCAAAATCGCCAAGTATTTTTCAACGTCTCTCAAGTGCAGTGTGCAGAATCATGAAGGCTACGTTTGGTTTTCTGGTGATTTCATACCTTGACGATTTTTTGATAATCAGTGACTCGTATAACAACAGTAAAAATGTGCTTCAGAAATTTCTAAAAATTTTACGTTTGCTGGGTTTAACATAACATACAGTAAGATATCAGGGCCTGCACAGAAACTAATACTTTTGAGTGTGCTAATTGATACGACAGATATCACGCTTTTATTGCCAGATTTTAACTTATTATTACATGCATTTCGAAACAAGCGTCGTGCTTCAAAAAGACAACTTGAATCACTCATTGGAAGTTTAAACTGGGCGTCACAAGTGATACAAGGGGACCGCCCCTTTTTACGTAGGATTATAGATTTGAAGAACACGCTTAAGAGTCATTCGGACGAGGTTTTGCTAAATTCTCATTTTTTGCCGACTTAGACTGGTGGATTAACTTCATGAATTTTTTGAACGGAAAGACTCATATTTTAGACAATAAGCCAATTTCACCTCTTTAGTGTGATGCTTGTTCTGAGATGGTGCAGTTTTTCTAGGTGACTTTTTATATATTAACTGGGCTGTTGATATGCCTGAAGTTGCTCCTCTGCACATTAATTTGAAAGAGACAATAATAATTGTTATTGCAATTTTTAGATGGGCTTCATTATTGCAAAATAAGAGGGTAATTATTTATACTGACAATGTTACTGCCAAAAGTGTTATTAACAAAATGTCTAGTAAAAACTCAGTAGTAATGGTGTACATTAGATTTTTGTTTTTTATGCAAGCTGTATTTAATTTCTCAGTCTTCTGTGTACATATACCTGGCAAAAGTAATAAATTAGCAGATGCTGTTTCTAGATTACATGAGAATGACAGACTAAGTCAAGTGTATGAATTGTTATCATTGAATCAGATAGGACTGTTTTCTGCTTATGATCTGTTAAATCATATGTCTTATATTTTTTTTTATTCACAGGTGGTTATGCGGAAGACATCCTCGAAAGGGGCTGCGGTTAGATACGGGGCCAGGGGTTGGGCAGAGAGTACAAAGCGTCTGTATAGATTTCAGTTGAAATGCTACCTTTCCTTTTTTGAGACTACGTCTAAGCAGCCAGTACCAATCCCAACACAGGATGTAGCCTTATATATAGCATATTTAGCTTATTACAAGAAGTTCCGTTTTTGTACTATTGAGAACTATTTTGTTATAGTCAAACCGGTTTTTATGATCCTCTCGATAATTGGCACATCCAGCACCTATTACTAGGAGTCAAGAGAGAATTAGGAGATGCACAAGTAGGGGCTACAGCTGTCATCCCAGACATCCTTTTTCTGATAAAGAAGGCTTTAAATTTGTATAGACTTTTTTATTTGTCTGTATGGGTAGCCTTTTTAATTGACTTCTTCAGATTATTCAGACCTGGCAATTTTTTGCTCAAGGATAAGCATACTCCTATATTGCGTATTCAGCAGATTGATAGCTGTAAAAATGGATTTGTAATTACATTTTTTCAAATCAAAACTATCCAATTCTGTGAAAGACAGCTTCAAGTTTACAGATAATCCTCTGTGTCCAGCCTCTGCCTTAGTACGTCTACTGAGCCTTCATGAAATACTGGGGTCTAATGGTTATTCCCCTTTGTTATGTGAAAGTGTTATAAAACCCCTGTCATATGTGCATTTCATAGACTTTATTAATGATACTCTTGCAAGTGCAGGTTGTAGTATAAAGTTAACAGGACAATCGTAGAGGAGGGGCTACCTTTTTTTTCATGCAGGCTTGTCAAGTGAAACTATACAAGATATAGGCATGTGGAAAAGTAATGCATACCTAAGATATATGGACAAAGGCCTATCAAACAAGTCTTAAGCACTGCAAAGGTTTGGGGATGCCTTGCCAAAAAAAATACAATTACAAAAAAATTGAATTAATAGATGTGAAATATCAGTGTTCACTTTTATGTATATATATAATTCTTTTTTTTAACTTGCCCTTTGGGTTCTGGGGTAGATTTTATATGCTTCTTGTAGCAGTTAGCTTATTATGCTTTGTGCTTTATTATATACTTAATATGTTTAAGTAGAATTTTTGTTAAAATAATTTGTGTTATATATGTAACTGTCGTTTTATTTTGAAGTTGAATAAATTGTTGCACCCAATACTTGGTTCTTTAAGTATGAGTTTGGAGTAAAGATTTATATATCGATCACTTTTCTTGCTCTTGCAGTTTTAACTTTCATAAACTATTGTAACAATTAAATTCCGCCAACATGGTCAAGAACTATGCTTATAAAAGAGAGCCTTATTTCATTACTTGTACTTGTAATCTTGACTTTAAATAAAGTTATAAATAAGATATATGTGTATATGCATATACATGGTAGTAAACTCACTATATTTGCATTGAAATGGATATCAAGACGGATGACAATTGTAAGTGGAGGATGCCGATTCTTCATATTCTACTAACGCTTTTTTTTTTTTTTTTTTTTTTTTTTTTTTTTAGTGTGCTGACATAGTCTCAAAGTTTTCAAAACAAAAAACATGTACACTGAAGAGATAAAATAAAAACTTGCATTTCAGAAAAGAAAAATATGCTTTTTTTCTTGTGCTTTTTGAAGTTTTATTTTAAAATGAAAATATTAAAAGATATCTGTTAAAATAATTAATATTTAAATTCAACCATTTAGTCATTTTAGATTGCAATGTATTTTACAGAAATGTAGGGCTACCTGTTGTGACATTGGAGAGTTGTTGTCTTCATCCTAGACTCAGAAGTCTTCCATATATTGATGAGAACCGGAGACTACAGATTCATGCATCATTGACAACCAACGTAACTGATTATCTCAATTAGCAGGCATGTTTAATGCATGTGCCATATTTAATTTTGTGTCTCTTCTTAATTGAGTTGTATATCGCCTGTGTGAATTTTGAGATCAATTAGCAAATGTTGTCTGTCCGTCCAGTGAATGTTTTTTTTTTCATTTAGAAATATTGTTCTGCATGTGGAGCTCAACTTGATACTTTTAATAATGATAAACGATGAAAGTATATGGAGTAAGTGAACATGAGACAAATCTCTACAAATATACTACTTAACAAAAGAAACGATACACAGTTAATTTTGTAAATATTTTTGTATTTCACAATTAATAGTTTTCATTTTAGTGTATTAATGTATTTGACGCAAAAACGCATTTGTTTATCTCATTTTTAAGTCAATTCCGAAACGGATACGATGAAAATCCGGAATGGTAGTTTTCGCCCGATGATCGTTTGCTGATGGATGATTTAAAATATTTGATGTCAATGATTGGGACACTTAATCATATTTACAATTTGCCATCCAAAAAAATTGAAAACAATGTCTCGTTTCGATGCCCCGTTCAATCCAAAATCAACGTGGACAGTTACTAAGGGTGGTCACACCGTCGATTTTGAATTTTGTACTCGAAATTCATTATTATGTGAAATGAAGAACAAACTAAATATCATTGATTAATCTAAAGTAAACATGCTCATCAAAAAATACGTCCCGTGAGATGTAGCAACGTCAAGATCGCATAACGCGCGTTTAACGCTTATGAGAACGGTAGTTGAAAATGGATAATAGGCCTGAGGAAATCATGGTCGACATAGCAACAAAAGTTTGAGGTCAACCGTTTCGAAAATGTGATGGTTTGGTAAAAAAGAAAATGTGGATATACTCAATTTTTACGACTGCAAAACAGAATATTCTGGATTATGACCTTGACCGTGACCAGAGATGGTTCAGAAATCGTAAGAGAATTTTTTAGGCATAATGTTAATTCCTTTGTGCAGAAATACATTTTGTCTACGAGTTACGGTTTTCTGCTAAAAATGTAAAATATTATTTTTGATAAAACCTGTGTATCGTTGCTTTTGTTCAGTAGTATACATGGTAAAACCAAGCAATGGAACAAAGCTTTTATTGTTGTTCTTCATCTTGAAGTCACCATGAGGTGTACAACAATGAACTTTGCTCATATCTCATAGTCAGTTCAAGACGGTCTCAAGCACCGCTTTGAGAGGAATTCTTCGATATATTCATATCTTTTCTGGACAATTTTAACAATTTTATTAAATAGTAGGTTGTCTTTGTGAAAACTTAGATGTGCTTGTAAGTTTTTCATTGCTCATTCCCTAGTCACAAACTACAACATGGAACTGTGAAAACACTCTAACATTCTGAAAAAGTAAAAATTGAGCAAAAACAGACTTGACGATTATTTCACTTACTTTTTAATTTTTATTTTGGATTAAAAAATTGATTGTTAATTCTTCTCTTTGTGCATATTTTCAGGTAAATCTAAACCTGCAAATGATGATTGTAAAACTAAGCCGACCAATATTCCACCACTACAAATCATACAAGAAATATAAAGACTGAGCCAGGGGCTAAGGAAAAGACAACCCAACAACAAAATTACAAATGCACTTAAGGATTTTTTCAAGTAATGTTTTATAATTAAGGTGGAACTTGAAAATCTTGATTTCAATATGTTGATGCTGGTTTTAATGTGTATAAAAACTAACGAAATTATGGAATTGACTCTTATCCTCTATAATGGTTAAAAGAAAATGAAGCTAAATTTCCTCTTTTCTTTTATCAACGATTGCAAGGATGTATTTTGCAGTTTGGTCTACATCTGTTGCAAGTGAGAGGGTATTTCCACAGCAGATGAAGTGAGCTTGTCTGAATTAAACAATTTGAAGATTCAGAATTTTTGCATTTACGAATGTCTTCAAAACACTACCACAAAAAGTTGACTAACAGTTTTGATTGATTATAGATGCGTATATTTTAAGCCGATATCGTGAGTATTAATTACAAAAACTAAAACTCACTATAGTCCCATTTCCAGAGGTGAAAATAAATGGTTGTACCTAAATAAACGCGAAAACAGTGGAAAGAAGCTAGAATATGGCTTTATATAAACAATATAAAGCGATATTGAGTGAATGCACATGAGACAAAGTCTCTTCAAATGCATGGTAAAACCCAACAACGAATCATTGCTTCTTTTGTTGTTCTCATCTTAAATTCACTTTGAGGCTTTAGGCAATGAGTTATGCTCATACATAAAAAAATTTAAGACGGCTCCTAGCACTAGTTTGTGCGGAATTCATTGCTTTATGTCAAGCAACGATACATCCACATTTTTTTATTACTTCATGGAAACGAAATTGTCAATAATCAAAATTAGCTTATAAAGTGTTCTTACCATTGCTGTCATCCGTTGCCTGAGAAAAAAAACTAATAGAAGACAATCACAATATATAAACAAGCATAGGGCACTCCTCGAGTCAAATGCAAGAAAACTTGCAATAATAAAATCGTGAGATAATGGCACTATAAACTATATATTTGTTCTCTGTCAGGCCTAACATGTTTTTCGGATATTTGACTTCCAAATGTTTTGGTTTTATCTGCACTGATAAGACATAAGTTGTCGAAATGCTCGTATGCAAAAAATAAATTATCAATTACTTCGGTATTTTGATATTTATATCAACTAGATATATATAAATAGTTTTCAAGAACGAACAATTTTCGACAATTTTCCATAGAGTCAAATGTAACTTAGATCTGCAGTGACGGCCATCTTGGATTAATGATCGGTACTTTAATACTTTATTTGTTTGATTGCATCATGCTTCCATGGCTAGTTGATATAAACTTGATATATGAAACGGTCTTCATGAAATAGAAATTACAACGTATTGATATAGTTCTTGATAACCTGAATACATAAGCTTTCCAACTTAACCTCTTCCTCAAATAGTTTAGAAAATGTGTACATCAAAACTTCAAACAATATGAAAACTTATATCCTTTATTTTCTTCAGAATTACAGCTTAGGGAGATCTTGCCATGATAAACATTTTTTTTTGTTATTTTTCATATTATTTCCTATTGTTTTAATGTATAAGATAAATATTACAAAAAATGAAAATTTTGCAATAAGGGGCAATAACTATAAGGCATGTTTTATGATTTTTTTTCAAGGTTGCAAGGTGGGTAGATCTTGCCATGCTGTATATTTTTACCTTGTAAAATTTTTGGTTTCTGTTTTGATTTTTGAGTAATTTGCAAAAAAGGGTTTTTACCCTCATGTTTCTTTTTTTAGCATCCACGGCCATGTTGTTTGTTTTAGGGATTATTCGAATATAATTTTTGAAACTGCGTACCCACGGGAATGATTAAGGCCATATTTGGTTACAATTTTTCCAGCAGTTTCAGAGGAGAAGATGTTTGAAGTTGTTGACAGATGACAGAGACAACATGAAGGTAAAAGCTCTTATGACCTTTTAGGCCAGATGAGGCAAAAAACGTTGTTCCATTGATTGGCTTAACCATGTATTTTAGAGACTTGGTCTAATGTGCATTTACTCCATGTCTTTTCCTTGCTTATTTTAAATTATTTGTAATTTCTTAAAGATAAATAGAACACAAATTCAGTAATAATGGAAGGCACCTGAAAAACCTTAACTCAAACACTGAAATTTTCTTTCAAACATTTAATTTTTTATTTAATTTTTCAGTTTGAGTTTGCGTTTGGCAGACATAATCATGGTATTGCTGATCTTCTTGATAGTGTAGCTATATTTCAAGTACACACATAATCAATTACTTTTTTTCTCCCAATCTCCCTTTTTTCTTATCAGATTTTTTTTGAATTGATAGGTATCTTTATTCATCTACCAAATTGAAAACAAAGCTTTATTCAAATCAAAATGTACAATGAAAACATGATACACACATATGGTGTTTTATAAAATAATTCAGTGAAGACATAAAAATTCTGATTCAATAACAAGCATGCCACACAATTCCAACTTGTCCATACTTATTTTTTGAAAAAAACTTCATAACAATTAAAAATTAAAAATTTCTTATACATGTATATTGTCTCTTATCAATCATAAAATTAAAAGTTATGAAATGTTCAAGTTCTGTTAATTTTCGTATCGACTCGCTGTGTATTTCGTTTATTCAGAAACATCACAGGTAAATCATTTCCCTCAAATCATCAATGATTTTCACACCTGCAAGGTCACATGTGACCAATTATCCAATTAACGAAAGTAGCCCATCACTGTGTGCTTCCTTCTGTCTTTAAAGGGAATTTTTAATAGGTATGCATGCGCTTGTGTTGCAAAATCCTAATCAGATGAAAAATCATTTAACTTGATAATACTTGATGCCAAGTTTTCTTACTTTCGACTTGATGAGTGCCCTGTGTTTCTCTATATGTTGTAATCGTCCACTAGCTTAAGACACTAGTGCTTTTGTCGGGCAACGGATGACAGTGAAAGAGCAATTTGCCAGTTTAATTAATGTTTGTTGACCATACCATACTCATGACCATCTATGTAGCGTTGTTCGACAATTAGCAAAGAATTCAGCTCAAACCGGTGCTAGAGACCGTCTTGAACTTACTGTGAGGTATGAGCAAAGCTCATTGTTGAAGGCCTCATGCTGACTTAAATAAAGATGAAGAACAACAATAAAAGCGTTGTTCCGTTGCTTGTTTTTTACCATGCATTTGTAAAGACTTTGTCTCATCTGCATTTACTCCATATCCTTTCATTCACCATTGAACTAGAGAGGTAACTTCAATTTTGAAACATTTTGTTTTACTCTTAGAAAAGTGTCGACAGGTAAGATTGCTTCAGATGTCTACCTCTTTTGTAAAATATAAAACAAAAAAGGTTCAGCAGATAAAAGTATGCGTACTTTTATTAGTTGGATTTACATATAGCAATTTTTATCTTACCACATTCAAATGTAAGTGTGTCTGGAACTAAAAGTTGCTTAAAGATACACCGCATGACAGTCCAAGGGTGGTGGATAGGGGCAGGTCATGTCTGTGTGGGAAAGTAAGATGATAATACTGAAAGCCTTGCCGCGATAAACTTGTAGACAAACTGTCTTAAAAAGTTAACGCAAATGCTCCGTGCTAAATACTCCTTACAAAAGTGGTTCACACAATAAGAATCCGACAAAGTCTAATTTTTATTGATCTTATTACTAAGACAAAAATCTAAAACGTAGCAAGATTATCATATTTCTTGTAAAAATCACGAGAATTCATTCTCGGGAAAATAAATTTAGATCAAACATGCAATGCCAGCTTGAACCACTTTTTTTATTCTAGAATGTTTCCCGACTTTCAGAACATTATATGCCGTCCAAGACAAAGTCTCTTTTAAAATTAGTATCCCTCGTATGGTTAGAGAAAAAGAAACTATATTATTCAAGATACGAAATGGGTATATCACTATAAATAAGTACTTATACACTCTAGGGAAAACGAAAGATGTTAAATGTGACACATGTCTTGATTCTATAGATAACGTTTATCATTTCTTATTTAAATGTAAGAAGTACGAAAATCAAAGAACAACACTAATTGAGTCCTTAACATTGCTTGGGACCTCTGACCTTTCTATCACAAATCTGCTGTCTGGATACCTGCCAATGCTTGATCACATTATTATATACTTAAAAGAAACAGGTGTATTGTTTACACGTAAGTGACCTTATAGGTCACTCTTCGACCATCATTGGTGTAAATATTTTTGTTTTTAGATTTTACAGATATCAATTTAAAAGGGTTTACCTATATTAGGATGAGATTTTTATCTCAACCCGAGAAAAAAAAAACATATGTATCTATTATTAGTTTTAATGCTTTTTAGATATAATATATAAAAAAGGGTCTACCTATTCTAGGATGGGAAATAAAATCCCAGCCCTATTAAAAAAAAATAATAATAAAAAAAAAAAAAATAAAAAAAATAAAATAAAATAAAAAAATCCACATCCATTGTATTTAATCAAATAATCAGGTGCAATCTTAGCATTGTTACAACATTACTGTGTCTAGATAAGTTTTTTAGCAAGTTTACATAACGTTCAGACTTGCCAACTCTTGACTTTGTATGCAAGTACAATACAGAAGTATTACTATTTTTTTCATTTATCTCACAACAAGTAGCATTTTAAACATTTTTAAAACAGTATTGGCTATACAGATACTCACCTTCTTTCCGGCATAATGAAATCCAGCTAAAAAACCATGTGAACTAAATATAAATCCAAACACTATTTTTGACAATTACATCCTATTTTAGATACCAAATCAAAGAACAAAAACACACTTCAGTTTCTCGTCAAAAACCAATTCATACCAAAAGATCGTATTTATGCGAAAATCTCACACATTACCATGCGAATTATTTACTAAGTCAAAACATCCTGTAGTTAAAATAAAACACACTTCGCAAAACATATAATCCATACCAAAAGATTGAATTTATTATAATCAACTCAGGGATAGATTCAATATCTAAAAGTACAAGTTTAAAAAGGTCAACGTAGGTCGCGCACGGATGAACTACGATAAACATCCTGCCCATAGGTAATATCTATGTATAACACTTGAAAGAATATCAAACTTCAGCAAATTCACATACACATAAAGCAAGCTTTTCTAATTACTAAAGCAAACTATTATATTTTATGCGCTTAAATTAATACTAAGGAAAACATGCGATTATGTCATGCATTTAATTTTAAAAGTTGCTCATATCTGTAATAAAGAGCAATTTCAAGCAGTTCTGTCCACTGATATTCCCGAACATGAACATGTACTTACAACCTGCTTCTCTGGTGAGTCAAACCAAAAATCTGTACATCTTTATTGTCAGCCAGATATTATAGTATACATAAAATTTCGAACAAATAATACTGATGTTTTGCTGATAGAAGATTGTATATAATATATATATATATATATATTGCATAAAGGACTAGTTAAATACTGATATCCATTTTTTTTTCTCATTTTTACACACACACACACTAGGTTTAAATAGGCGTGACTCCTCCAAATACTCCGAAGTATTCTTGGAGAAGTCACCGATATCAGTATAACCATTTTACTATTTCGGTATTTCATCAGTGACTCATCTGGGTGGCAGGCAAGTATGAAAACAAAACATATTTATAAATGTTTTACTCAATTTAGAAAGGGGGAGTATATGTCTCTGTTCTTCAGACCCCGCACAGCGATCCTGAATTGGGATGGGATTTATGTACCCTGACTTAAATATACTTTATACCACGATAGAGAGAAATAGTATTATATCCATACCTCACATATTCTTAATGAATATATGCCGTCTGGAAGTGGGAGGGCGAGGGAGATATCTCCCCTGCCCTCTCAATACACAGAAACTACTGTAGCATCTTCATTATATCTTAATGGATATGATACTGGCAAAACGGGCTAGAAAGGGATCGTGTGTGGGGAACTGTATCGAAAAGGGGACTATATTATACAAACCAAAGTAATTAACTGTTATTCATGTATAACAGTATGAAAAGTCAGTATTAAACATACACGCACTGAAGAACACTTTTACAACACATACCAATTTTTTTTTTCTATTTAACAAGTGCAACTTACAGATAAACATTCAAGTTATTCAACAACATTTTCTACACACAAAGAACCTATTTATTTATTACAGTCGATTACACAAAAATTTTGCATTATAAACTCGCCATACAATTAGTAAATTATTTTTTAAATATTGGAAAACAATTTTTTCGTAATAGGTGATATAATTCACCAACATCACGTACAAGGGCGCAATTACTTAATAGTAAGTCGCCTCCAAAACCAACCGAAGAAGAAGAAGAAGAAGAAGAAGTCTGTTAGGTACACAGGAAAAGGTTAATTGAAGTCAATGCAAAATAGTCAACTCATGCCTTTTCCTGTCACTTAAGGTTGTAAACCTTGAGATATTCTAAGATTTTCCAAAAAAAATAATTTTCTTGAAATTTGCAGTATGAAACAAATATGTACTATCCCGTTTCCCTAAAGTATAGCTAACATAAAACAAAACCCAATACAGGTAGACTAATTTTGAAAGATGGGTCAAGGAGTGCTCGCCACTTAACTTCCGGGTGGCTAAAGAATTCTAGTGTGCTGGAAGAACACTGTCGCACTTAAAATTCATACTTCCCGAAAGATTTGTTAAGAATCATGATGTATTTCAGTAGACATTCGCAGTATCAGTGAGAGACCAGTACACCTGTAAAATCTTCAAGTCACTAGATCCAAAATCAAATTTAACGGATTCATACAGACTATCCTGTCAATATCCCTAATATCATATCTAACTTACGTCCCAAAAAATGCTGACGTTATGTTATAGTGTGTTGAATGGTATTTTCATTTCAGTTAGTTTCAAACCAATTGCTTGCTAATTTTTAGTCGAAAATATCATCTATGACAGTATTGGAAAGGAGAAAAATTCCATTTGAATACAAAATATAATTCAAATGACTTGGTTTTTTTTTGCATTTATAAAACGGTTGATTTTATAAACACAATATTGTTTCAATAGTAATGACAGCAATTTGTTTACTATAAGTAATGATAGTAATGAAGTTTATATAATTTTTAAGATAAACCAATTTAATCAAATAACTTAATACCAAAGTTACTGTAAATTTAGATTCTGCATATGCGCATTTCGACAACTTATGCCTAATCAGTGCAGATAAAATCTAAACGTTTGGAAGATCATAATCAAAAAATGTTTAAAAACTGATAGAGAACAAATAACCAATATGAGCTAAATGTAAAGCCAAAAGTCAGCTACGGACAGAGCTTTGCAATGTGGGAGATACTCCTTAGTTTTCAATAAAACGTACAAAAATTTAGATATTGTAAGGTTTCAAATAGAATCGGCTTTCGGGTCTGCACCGAAGTACTGACTACGAGGCTGGTGAATACCCTCGGTGACTAAAAAAGATATAATCTGAATATTAGAACCCTCCGGAAGTTTCCGGATTTGGTCCGGTGCATTATCAATTTTCCAGCAAGAAGCTGCCATTGCAAAAAAAAAGGAGAGCCACGGACCTGGCGATAAACGGGGTAGACGAGCATACTATAAAGCAAATCGAGCGCTCGCAATCTTCCACCTACTTAAGATATATTTGCCTTTCAGTTTCCAAATTCAAATATTTTAGCTTTGTTTGACTTCTTGTTTCTATTTAGTTAAATCATTTTAACCTTATACACTTGTTCTTTTTAGGTTATCAAAATATATGGTTATTTGGATCATCCGTTTTATTCTGGGCCCAAAGGCGTGCATAATCTCGATTGGGGGGGGGAGACATTTCTCTCTCCAAAGCAGAGGAGCAGTCCTAAGGTGGTTTGGGAAGAGAGGCAGGGTATGGTACGAGTAGTCGGCCACAGTTCACGAGCTATTAGAGACTTGCCTCCCCTTCAATAGTTTTAATACACCTCGGATCTAATGATATAGGCTCGATCAAAATATTAGATTTGATTGAAGATATGAAAACTGACATCTTGCGCCTAAAACTACTTCTCCCGAACTGTCGAATTATTTAGAGCGAATTACTCATGAGAAGATACTGGCATAACGCTGATAAGGGCAAATCTCTTGCAAAAAATTCGCAACGAATGAATTCTGCACATGTCTGCAGGTTGCGGGTTGGGGGAGGGGGGGCTTCAGTGAGCTTGTATTGACAAGCTTGTTTTGCTTGTTTTCCCACGTATTTGTAGAGATTTTGTCTCATTTACTCCATATCCCTTTATTGCTCAGTTGGTCGGATCTGGCAAGATAAGGGGCACGATCCTTGCCTTAATTGTACGTCGGGTCATATTATCTTGTCACTTTCCTGTGCTTTACAACAGGAAGTTGATTTAGACCATCTCATGTCCACCATGAATGGCCGATTCAATTCTGATCACCAGTTTGACCTTAACCTGTGGGCTTGCATATTTGGTATCTAAATCAACTACATTATTTAATTTTTTCACTCCCATGAAATGCTGTAAACATGGGGTGATGTGAATATGGGTCGGCGTATTTGGAATTCGTGTCCCTCGTTCTCTTGAGACCTAGTGTAGATTAAACCTTCAGGAATGTTATCATCCATTGCCTACCAATGGTGCACAGACTTGTCCAATTTTAGTTTTCGGCATTCTGTTTCATATCTTGCCAGATCTACTTTGTCAGTGAACTGTGGCCGTATTCATGCTTTTAATAGTTTTGTTTGTTTATTTTAAGCCTTATAGAATATTTGACTAATATATCATTATATTTCCATTGGACAGATGGTGAGTTAAAAGAGTATAATTCATTAAATTTATTAATTGTGACGGGTGTGACGGGTGCTGTTAACAGAGCAGGACATGCTTACCATTCCGGAGCAACTGATGTCACTCTCAGTTTCACTGGAGTTCACACTGTGAGTGCCTTTGTTCTGAATGTTGTGGTTTCTGGTTCTGTGCTTTGTGTCTGTCTGGCGTCATATTTTTTGTGTCTAACGTCATTGTTTTCTGTGTTCTCGTTTTTGCCCTGTCTTTGGACTTTGATTTTTGTGAATTTCTCCCCTTTGTTCCTTCGGTATTCTACTGCCGTTGTTTAATTCAAATGAATGATAAAGCAAACTAATCAATGACTGGAATATTCATCACGATTGTTATGGTTCATCAAAGAGTAAAACATCGGGTAAGGGACTTCTGCATTTTTTAACTTCTCACTAATTAAACTTTTATATATATCCATTTGCCGATTCTTTTTATCTACATGGAGGAGACATGAGCTCTGAACATGGCAATCTGGGAATGTAGCGCAGTACTTTTGTGCTGACCCGAAACATCGATCAATGGAAATGTTATTTCAAAGTAAAATAAATGTAAAACATATCCCCACTTGCGATACTTTTCCAATTTTTGATATATTTTTCTTTTTTTTTATATTATCATTATTGTTATTATCTTTGATATGCTCTGAAGAGACATAATTAATAAACTAGACATCCACTATTAAGTTTTCTCTTCTTTTATTTTTTTTTTCTGTATTCATTCGTAGAATTGAACATTAGTGTGATCAATTTTTAAAACTGTAATTTTTTGTAAAAATTTTTATTCAAATAGACAACAGCAAAGAGGAATAAACCTTTCAATCACATCAGGGGATTTTTGTATAACGAAGAAACTGTTCGCGATGATGTACTAAAGATTTGCTAACACAAGTATTATAGCATATGTCAATAATTATATATATTAGCGACAAAATCATTAAGAATATGAAAAAGAAAGAAAATGGGAGTAAATGTCACGGAGACAACATCCCATATCCAGGTTAAAAATAATCCAAAGCAAAGAACCTGGGGGCCACCGCACAGTCTTCAACACAGTAAAGAACCTCACACCATGCTTATTTATGAGTATTTTGAATAAGCGTATATATGCCAATGTCTTGAAAGAATCCAGTCGGCAGATCCAGTCCATATAAAAGAGGTTCGTTGTTCAATTTACTTTTCTTTTCTTTTCTTTAAAATAACGAATACCGCAGTTAGTGTTAATTTAATTTCTGCATATGCGCATTTCGACAACTTATGTCTCTTTAGTGCAGATCAAATAAAAACAATTGGAAGTCCACGAACCAAAATACGTTTAAAAGCTGATAGAGAACGCATAACCAAAAGGGTCTCGATAGAAAAGACGAAATTCAGCTAAGGACAGGGTTGTGCTATAAAAAAAATTTAGTAGATAGTTAAAATTAGAGCGAGGATTTTGATTTAACCAATTTCGAATAGGTGTTCCATTGTAAAAATTTTAAATATTTTCTTTGTCCTGTACAAATATTTTGAGTGTGTAATTTATATTAATTGTAATTCACAAAAGACACCGTAGCCTCTGTGATATTTGTTAACAGGCAAAATTAGAAATAAATACATTGAAAAAGATTTAAAAGCACGATCACCACTTGACAAGCTTTTAAAAAATCAAATTGTAGTCAAACACAAAAACGGACTTACTGAAGAAACTGGAAGCTACAATGAGAGAAAACAACAAATACTCGGATACTGTTCTACAAAAAAATTAAAAGGAACAATTACTATCCATGCACAAAAGTATGACTATTTTGGAATGGACTTACCAAAAAGCACAAACAAAAATTGATCGAGAACGGGTATAACAACAGCAAGAAATTATGCAATTCCACAGAATTCAACGAGGAGCACTCAAAATCTGTATATTGTATGGTTTCCGGATGATAACCTGAGTTTGCTTTGATAGAACGTTTTAATATATTGAGATAATGTTTAAATTTATTCATACTGGTCAGGTTCGATTTTTCACCATGATCTGATTTTGCATTTCAGAGTTATTGCCCTTGAAATGCGCAAAATCTGTAAATTTTCTGGTTTCTGGATGATAACTTGACTTTGCCTTTGAAATTAATGTTAAATATTTTGTGAAATTAACGGCAGTAGAATACTGAGGGAGCAAGGGAAGTGATGATCACAAAATTCCAAAGATATGGCAAAAACTGCAATAAAACAAAACAAGGACGTTAGACACTGAAATAAAAAGAGGACATTAAGAACTAAAGTACTCATATTTTTAACTCCCATGAAAATCGGGAGTGACATCAGGTGCTCCAGAAGGGTTAGCATGTCCTGCTCCGTTAAGCGGCACCGGTCACACTATCAGTGAGTCAATCCAGAGTTGAGTCAAAATCGGTTATGTTAAATCCGTGGAGACGTGAAAATGTCCGTTTTCCTTTGGGACACAGACATGTCATATCTGTCAATGATGTCATGATGACGGTCATAGAATTTCTGAAGGGATGAAAGTAACAAAGGCTGAGCGAATCCCTGACTGAGCTTTTGGGACAGTGTTATGGCTTTTTTAAAAAGAAAGAAAAAAGAAAGAGATCAGCTAAAAGTGGTGCGCAGTTAGTTCCCATGGGAATCCCGATTGTCTGTTGAAACGCGGCCTGAAAAAATTCCAACATATTGATTACGTCATTCTCAGTGTACTTCTAGTTTGACTCAGCGTGGCTCTTTCCCTACTACTAAACAAGTGTACATTGTATCTGAGGTCTCCATTTTTAATGCAAAAATATTTTGTTTCAAATCAGAAATTACTATTTTCAATTTATAATGTGGCAGGGTAGTTGTGAGTAGGAAAAATTAAAATACAAATACAAGGTAAAAAAGCAATGGAACAACGCTTTTATCATGAAGTAACCATGAAGTCATGAACAATCAGCGTTGCCAATATTAGGGTGAGACTGCTTGAGGAAAGCTTTTCAAAGAGATCTTTAGAATTTTGTTAGAATCTTACACATAAAATACAAATGAAATAAAAGGGACAACAGGAAACACCTACAATGGCTGAAAATTATAATTAAATGCCACAATCTGCTAGGGAACTACACAGGAAAAACACAAATGAGACAAAAGACAAACGTAAACAACGATTGGAACTCGGGACAGACGGACTTGGTACCGGCACTAGCAAAAGCCAGCGTTAGGGTTAAACCGGTTTATTGGTACCCAAACCTCCCATTTATCTGTCCCGTTTCCCTATAGTTAAGTAAACATACGAATAAAACCCAATACAGGTAGACTACTATTCCATGACCACAATCTTGAAAGGAGACGATATGACAATACGTAATTTTGAAAGATGGGTCAAGGGTTGCTCGCCGCTAAACTGCCGGCTAGGAGCCTAGTCTGCTGGTAATACACTGCCGCACTACGGAAGAAAAATCAAACTCAAAACTTCCCGAAGGATTTGGTCAAGAATCATCACATATTTCAGTAGACATCGACAGTATCAGTGAGAGGCCTGTATGTATTTAAAATTTTCAGGTCACTAGATCTCAAAGCTAATTTAACGGATGCAAGCAGAGTATCTTGAAAATATCAGCTATTACGTAAAGAATGTAAGTTACGTCCCAGCTTTTCTGGATTTTAATCAGTTTCTGGCATTTTCTTTACAACATTAGCGTAAAAACGAGGATTAGAAATGCCGTAAGTAATAAGCTGTTTGCAAGTAACGCCATATTTAGATATTAGATATTCATATCTGTTATAAACCTTCTTAAGTGTATTCAACAACTTATGAAATTTGTAATCCTGTTGTAACCCTGTTGTAAAAGTTTGGCTGTGATAGTAAGGTTACGTTCATTTAGATCGTCAGGAGTAGAACAAACACGTGCGAATATTACAAGTTGAGAAATGTACACCCCGTATGATGGAGCTTGTGGGATGTCGCCGTCATTAAAGGTAAATTAGTTACAGTGAAATCAAAATCATCCTTTTTATCATATATTTTAGTTTTTATTTTACCAGCGTCAATAATGATGGTTAGATCCAGAAAAGGGCAGTATTTGGAATCATTGTTAGCTTTATTTAATTTCAGTCTGGGCACCCGGGTGTCTAGGCTTGTGGGCACCCTGGCGTCAAGGCGTCAACTTTTGGTTTCCGAATGATATTTTGAGAACCACTTGTCATATCTAATAACTAAATACCGAAGTTAATGTGAATTTAAATTCTGCATATGCACATTTCGACAACTTATGTCTCTTCAGTGCAGATAAAATCTAAACATTTGGAAGAACAACAAAATTTACAAATTTTAGATATTGTAAGGTTCCAAATAAAATCGGTTTTCGGGTCAGCACCGAAGTACTGACTACTGGGCTGGTGAATACCGTCGCGGAGTAACAGTCCACCAGCAGTGGCATCGACCCAGTGGTAAGAAATAACTAAATACCGAAGTTACTGTGAATTTAAATTCTGCATATGCGCATTTCACATTTCTAAATGAAACTTTGCACAGACAGGAGTTATGATTAGAAGGGGAACCCTATCGCAGGTTGAGGATTGTGCGACAAAGGTCAAGGTTACAACTTCTAAAAATATAACAAAAATAAAACATTTCAATAAAGCCTGAAATCACATGTTTTGTTCTATTTGATAACAAAAAAGCTAAACAAAAGTTTTATTGTTCATACAAAAGTAGTTTTTATATTGTTGGAACATTCATATTCATTTCATAGTTCTAATTATGTACACCAAAATTATTTTTTAGGATGTCAATAACTTAAAAATAAGATATTATGAAAAGTCTAAATTAAAAAAAGGGAGGTAATTAATTTAATTTGAAGAAGTATTCAATATTACTCAAAGTCTTTTGCAATGTCGAGTGCAAATAAATTTTAACATTTGTGTATTCTTATTTTTTGTAAATTATTAATTTCAACAATACCCTTTTTGTATTATAAAGGGAACCCCTGCCCAATGTTTTAAATGGTGGTCTGAAATGGGTTTTAATGGATAGTGGTGCTTTCAGAAACCAAACCAGAACACCGAATCTTTAAAAGACAGTATTCTGCTACACTTTTTTCTTCACAATTTTAGAAGTATGTATAAACTAGATTATACATGTAAGGGGAATCCCAGCTAAATCTTTATTTTGAAAGGGGGACTTAGAATGTTTTGATTTCAGCAGTATGTATAACCAGACCTTGATAATAAGGGGAACCCTGGCCCATTTTTTTTTTTGAATTGTGGTCTGAAATGGTTTGTAATGGATAGTGGAGCTTTCAGTTACCACGGAAACCAAACCAGAACACTGAATCTTTGACAAAAAATTTTGCTTCATATATTTCTTCACAAATTCAGAAATACGTATAAACTAGATTATAAGGGGAACCCCTGTAATTTTTTAAGGGGGCTATGAATGTTTTGATTTCAGTGATATTTATTACCTGGATTATAAGGGGAACTCCTGCCAAAATTTTTTTTTTCAGAGGTGGTCTGAAATGAGTTATAATGGACAGTGGAGCTTTTAGTTGCCATGGAAACCAAACCAGAAAACTGAAATTTTGAAAACAAAAGGTATTCACGATTTCAGCAATATTCAAAAACTATGTTTTAAGGGGAACCCTTGATCAAAGCTTTTTTTTGGAAAGGGACTTGGAATGTTTCGACTTCATGCAGCTACATGTATCAGCATTATGTATCTCTTAGATTATAACCCCTGCCAATTTTTTAGCCGAGTTACGACAAGGTCAAACATCCTGCGAAATTTCAATTATAAGTAGGATTGAAACAAAAGAATTCAAATGCTTATATGCATCTATTTGCATATCTTGCATATATGATGTACTTACGAAAATAACAAATATTCGCAACTCGGATTTCGCAACTTTGGTGCGTTTTCTGATTTTTTCTTACGATGATTAACGAAATTCTCATGTGTTGTTGAAGAGTTCTTTGTCCTTGGTTGATAAAAAACTGCAAATTTTTCAGTTTCCAGATGATAAAAAGAGAATGCTTTTAAGCAGCTTTCTCAGATTTTGACATGTTATTTCTTACTATGAAATGAAGGTCAAGTTCGATTTTGACGCAATTCCCAATGTGTTGTTCAAGAGTTATTTGCCCTTAATTGTTAAAAAACACAATTTTTTTTTGGTTTCTGGAGGCTAAAAAGAGAAAGAGGTAAAGCAGCTTTCTCAAATTTTAATATGTTTTTCTTAGTATGAAATGAAGGTCCAGTTCAATTTTGACAAAATTCCCTTTTGTCGTTCTAGAGTTATTTCCCCTTTTATTGTTAAAAAAGCGAATTTTTTTTCCCTTTCTGGATGATAAAAGAGAACAATTTAAAAACGCAGCTTTCTCAAATTTTAATATGTTTTTCCTACTATAAAATGAACCACTTTTTGCAGTGAAAACCTCAAAATATAGTTCCATACGTAGTTATGGTGGTTGAGGATTGCTGGGAGAGGGGGTATCCGTGATCAGTAGATCACCAATTCTGGTTGCATTTGAAATCTTTTATGTTTATGAATTTTTATTTTTAGACTACTTAAAGATTTTATGAGCTTTTTGTTTTGAAAGTAAACTATTTATTTTTTCCATTTAGCTGTTCAATATTTTTATTGTTTTTACTAAAATGCTATTATCTGTACACACGACTATTTTTGCCCTTTCAACCTAAGTTACACTGGAAGGTTTGCCTACATCTATTTCGGTGTGCCCCGTGTTGTCTATCGTCTTGTTTTTGTCCTTATTTTTGTCTTTCGTCGGGCTACTTAATGACAAATATTTGTAAGCAGACATTGCCCGGTTTTACGTTTTTTCTCATTGACCGCTCCCGACATGTGTTGCTTCAATGACATATTTTAGCCGCGATCGATGTTGCTCAACATTTATGTCAAGAATACCGCTTAAGTGCACGCTAGGGGCCTTCTTGATCTCGCTTGAGGGGTTGAATTTTGTTCACCTCTTGTTGAAGACCCTCATTCGACATCAAGATGTAGACAGGAATAAAAGCCCTGTCCTTGATAAACTGGAGTTTTCTATGTATCGTGTGCGTTTTTGTCACATGTACATTCACTCCATATGCTTTCATATTTTTCTATGGCTTCTATGATGGTTTGGTAGAAAAGGTCTTAGATTATTAGGTGACACAAAAGCTACTACATCGATAACTTCTGAAACACCGGAAAAGACAAATAGGATGGAGAAATTGTTTTTAGACTGTAAACTGTGAGCTATTTGGTTAGGTCCACGGGATTTAAAATTTCCTTGACATTCCATTTGATTTAGCGATACAAAGACAAGTTATTTGAGCAAGCTAATGATATACATATTTGTCGGAGATGTGTGATATGATCATGAATTCTAGTGTGAAAATTGTGTTTGGTGTGGAGATTTCTTACCCCTGTCAGAAATGTAACTTGCTCTAGTTGTTGTAATGATCAAACTTGGAATCAATATTGAATTACTACCCGATTAGATAGATTTCGGTTGCAAATGAATGTGGTACTGTAGTCAATAATGGATCACAATCAAGTAACCGATGGTTTTTTTCTCTATCTTATTTTACGCCGAAATCTATTCCATCTTTCAATAGACCCTTTCACGATAACTGCGGTTCTGAATTTTGCACATGCGCTTATATGATTTTGAGTGGGTAACATACAACGTCAAATATATGTAACGTCTGGATTAATTGTCCTACTATACGTCATTTTTACGGGAACTAATATCATCTTCGTACAAACTCGTAAAAACGCATTTATCGTGAAAGGGTCTATTATTGTGTTTTTTCGAATTTTATAATCCCGTTGGATATACCAGGGGAAAATCCTTTTCTGTACCTCGTCAAGGAGAGATTATATATAAATCATTAGTCGTCTACATGAAAGATACATGCAGTGAGAATGAACTAGAAGCACAGGAGCAACTAATTCAGTAGTCTTATGTTAATTTACTGCACCACGTAACTATCATTGAAAGTAGTTAAAAAATTTAGTAAAAATTAGGTAGCAAGATAAACAACTTCTTTTTTGTTACAGAGGAGGAAGGCGCAATCATTCAACAAATCTCTGGAAGTTTATAATTCTAAATCGAAATTCTAAATAGAAGTACAAATATTACTTCTAATATTTTATACATTTTGCAAAAGCAAAATATGGTTCATACTAAAATTCCCTACACACACGTGTTAATGTAGTTATATTTATTTCAAACAATATTTGAAAAAAATCCTTGCTGCTTTATTAAGAGGCAATACGAAACAATATACTTGATAAAGGTTTATCTACTGTTACAGTGTAAGCTTTTGCTGCTATAAATAAATGTGCTTATAAAAGTTTGAAGCATATGCAGAACGACATACAAGAAAGCAGAAAGGTAAGTCCATTGGACAAAGGACAAATCTAAGACAACACATACACATTATCGAAACTTAAAATAAATTGGGTTAATCGTCATATTTGCGTTCCAATTTTACAGTTAGACGAAATTGTCAAAAGGTGAAAAACAATGGAAATTATCGAATTAGAAGATCAGTACATTATTTAATGGCTGGCGAAAAAGGAGAAAAGTAATAGAGTATTGTTTAATTTGAATTCTCTTATGATGCACGCTCATTATCTATGCCTTGCAAGAATAGTTATTTGTGGTACACAGCGAGACTTTGAAGCTGGAGTTAGATATGAACTTGTTGTTTACCTTTTGAAGGAATTCATTGGTCGAGCGCCAAAAAATAACACATCACGCGTGATGTGCTATTATTTTTTCAACGTTTCTATTGGACCACTATGAGATCTCGTTGGCCTTGATTAACTTTACCTAGCAACGGCAGCTCGGCACTAACGATTCTCTGCATTTATTTATGAAAATCATAAGAGAAATACTTTTCATAACTCGAAAGAATTGTATATCGATGGATATCAACTCTCTTTATGTAATTTCAAAAATAATAAACTCGCCAAAGACTCTTTTATTATGTTATGAAATTACACAACTCTAGTTGATATCCATCGATATACAATTATTTCTTGTTTTGAAAACTGTAAATAACAAAACTGACAACAGAAGCTAAGTCTTATCCTTAGACTGAACATTCCGTGTAACATAAAATAAAAGCTGATAACAGAAGTAAATATTCAGATGCATGTACGGTATTGTACATACCTACCTGCCATAAAATGCCCATTACTGCATAGCTTGTAAAAAAATATCTTGGTACGAGGGACTAATCCATTAAATCCAGGAAAACAATCTGTAAGTCCCGATGTCCTCATACATTTTTTTAACCGGAAGCCAGAAAAATGACTGATAATTCCAGTTCCTGTTAAGGGTAAATCCAGAATTACCAGTGAAAAAAATGGCCGGTCCCAGCGTCTCAGAAAAGGTTCTTCCACCCTGCTTGTGGTTCATTCAGCATTAGCCAAGTTGATCAAAATTGCTATTTGGCGTACCTTTAGGGAAACAGCATTCAAAATTTTCGGATAGGTGTAGGGATCATACGCCAAACTGAAATGTATTGTACATAATTGCTATAAAATACCGAATCGGCTGTGAATCCCAAGGGTACGGTCTACATTCACCATGTTTGTCGTTTGTACAGTGTATACTATAGACGGTTTTTGTGCAATCAGTTTTGAGTAATTACTTAACCTGAAAATTACATTATTTTATGGTTTTTGCTAAGTCGAATATTATGTGTGTATTATTAAGTGAGGGGTTGTAGTTTGGAATTTTTCTTGTGTTAGTCTTGCTATATTGACAAACGATCTTTGAATAAAACTATAAATTGAAACTTTATGAAAACAATTTATAATTTTTACATAATATCCAGAGCTTATCCAAATTAAAACAATTTCATCTTTTTCCTATACTTTGATGTCTTTTTTTAAATATTTATATTATAATTACAACTATCTTGCACAATGAGTCATAGCCCAGTCCTAAAAAGAATTCCCTGACATTTGGTGTAATTAACAACTATGATCCGACTGGACATCTGCAGTTCTAATTTAAGTGGTAAGGTATATTGTTGTTCAGGTCATGAATAATGTCTATTTTATTTACATTTTTGGAATTCATCTTCTTTTGGTCCCTCCATCTCTGTGTATTTCTAAAGTGGTTTAATAACTTCTTGGGTTAAGCCATTTTAATAACAAGACATCGCACGTCAATAAAAAGAAAAGCAAAAATTGGCTAAAATTTACATACAAATTACATAATATTGCTAGTTCCCAGAAAAAAAAATTGTTTTCGGGAAATCCAGGCTACTAGGTTAGGTGAATACTTTGGAGGACTAACAGATATTAATAACAAGATAGTGAAGTTTCTGTGAAATAAATTCACCACTAATGCATTTGATCGTGATAAAATTACCTCAAAATTAAAAAAGCAACAAGGCAAAAGGTCAAAGTCTAATATTATTGAAAATTTAAAAAAAAAATGAAAATTAAAAAAAAAAAATAAAACAAAGAAACCAAACTAAGCAAAATAACAAAAAAAACAACATAGCCAAATCACTTTCAGTGTGAAACCAACAAAAATTTGCAGAAAGTATGCTTCTTGAGCAACATTAGTCACCTAGAGAGAAAAATTATGATGTTTTAAAGTACTGGTTTTGGTCATTGGTCATTGGTTTTTGTTTTTTGAGAATTTATAACTCGTGGGGAAATAATTTATAATTAATGGTGCGCTATAGTTCTTCTCTTAAAGAGAATCAAAATAAGCTTTAGATGCATTATGTTTATCTCTTAAGTATTTAGAATAAGTGAAAATCTGTACAGACGATATAACGTTAATTGACAGTGTAAATCCCCACCTAAACTGGGAATATCACAATGAGAAAGTATTAACCAAATACCTTATAAGTAGAAAAAAGAAGGGAAACAGGGAATGTGTCAAAGAGACAACGACCCAAAGGGGAGTAATAAGTGTTTATTTTCGTGGGTACCTAATATTCGATTTATTCGCCTGTATTTTGATGTCGCCAAAATTGCACTACACGAAATATAATTTATATGAGACAATATACAGTAAACGATAAGGAATCGCGAAATTTCTGCGAAAATAAAACCAATTGAAACAACGGCAGTAGAATACCGAAGGAACAAGGGAAGCGATGACTACAAAAATCGAAGTCCAAAGACATGGCAGAAACGGTAACAGATAAAAACAAAGACAAAACAAGGACCTGAGACAGCTACAATGCACGGAAATAAAAAGATAACATTAAGAACTAAGGCACTCATAGTGTGAACTCCCATGAAAACCGGGAGTGACATCAGGTGCTCCGGAAGGGTAAGCATGTCCTGCTCCGCTAGCGGCACCCGTCACACTATCAGTGAGTCAATCCGGGGTTGAGTCAAATCCGGTTATGTCAAATCCGTGAAGACGTGAAATCTAGCTGAAAATGTCCGTTTTCATTTGGGACAAAGACACGTCATATCTGTCAATGATGTCATGGTGACGGCCATAGAATTTCTGAAGGGATGAAAGTAACAAAGGCTGAACAAATCCCTGACTAAGCAGCTTTTGGGACAGTGTTTTTGCTCTAACTAAAAAGTCACTGTATAAACTGCATGCCCGACAGTAACGAATCAACTGTGAAATGTACACTCCATAGGCTGGAGAGGCAGGTATATTGCTGCTTAGAAAGGGAAAGTTCACAATTGGGAAGTTAAAATCATCACGTTTGTCATACAGCTTAGACTTCAAACGTCCCTTTTCGTCAATGTAAATTAAAAGATCTAAATACGAAGCTGTAGTAGGTGTATCGGTAGTCTCTTTAATTTCAAGCTCATTGGGATAGATCTGGTGTAAATATTCCTTGAATTTTGGATTATTAAGAGAAAGTACATCGTCTATGTAGCGGAAGCTGAAATTGAAGAACTGGGCTAAATGTTCTTGTTTTTTCTGTGTAAGCCCTTGTAGAAACTTCGCCTCATATGAAAAAAGGAAGAGATCAGCTAAAAGTGGCGCGCAGTTAGTTCCCATGGGAATCCCGATTGTCTGTTGAAAAACACGGCCTCCAAATTCGACAAAAATATTATCTATTAAAAATTCCAACATCTTGATTACGTCATTCTCAGTGTACTTCTTGTTTGACTCAGTGTGGTTCTTTACAAAATATGTTTTGTCTTTCCCTACTACTAAATAAGTGTATCTGCTTCAGGAAATTGCAAAATCTGCGATCCGGTACATTTGTATAAGGTAAGGCAAAAATTTCGCAGTACATCGAAATAATAGAGTTACTGAAGAGGTAACGCAAAACATAGGATCTCAATTGGTGAAACAACTACATATCACATAATTAACATGAAAAAAGAAAAGGCATACCATAACAAATATCCATATACCACTTCAACAGATACAAAAAAATTCAACAGAAGTTAGAGTTGATACATGCTATAATTCAAAAGAATGCAAAACGAAAATATACTAATTTGCCAGCAGTCCAAGGAGAACATTTGTATCATTTCAAAAAAGCTAAGTACAGCATTACTTTCATATTTTTGTATCATATGTATTGAAAACATCGTTTCTTCGGGTGCAGATGGCCGAGTTGTTACGGACTCGACTTGCAACAATACGTGATAATGTATTTGAGCTAATTGTCCAAGGACGGTGGTTTTCTTCAGATTTTCTTGCTTCCTCAACCTCTTAAACCGACCGCCACAATTTGCGTGAAATACTCCTGAAAGTAAC
>MJUU01015780.1:0-10422 GCA_002080025.1 Modiolus philippinarum | reverse complement strand
GGAACTTTTGTTATACGGAACAAATATACGTTGACAGAAGTAGGTATTAAAATTGTTAGTGTTTCTGGTCGACAATAATTATTCCAATTTGGAGGGCTTTCTTTTTCAGCACAATATCGGAATTCCAATGGGCATAAATTACTTATAATGGAATAAACAAGATAACAGGAAACACCTACAATGGCCGAAAAACATAGCCACATGCCAGAAAGTAAATAGGAACTGCACAAGAAAAAAAACCCACAATAAAAATACAAAAGACAAACATAAACAACGATAGGAACTCGGGACAGCCGGACTTGGTACCGGCACTAGCAAAAGCCAGTGGTAGGGTTAAACCGGTTTATGGGTACCCAAATCTCCCCTTTCTCTGTCCCGTTTCCCTATCGTAGAATAAACATACGAATAAAACCCATACAGGTAGACTACTAACTCCATGACCACAATCTAGAAAAGAAAAATGGGGGGACAAAACGTAATTTTGAAAGATGGGTCAAAGAGTGCTCGCCGCTAAACTGCCGGCTAGCTCAAGGAACCTAGTTCGCTGGTAAAACACTGTCGCACTACGGAAGGAAAATCAAATTCAAAGGCCGAATTCGTCGAAGGGCTTCTTTAAACAAGGATAACAACTAGTCTAATCCTTCAATTCTTGCTTCCGTTATATATATAATATTTTGTCAATAAACAACCCTCGCTTTTAATATTTGTTTCATCTGATCTGGTCAGAAGAGCCCGAAATTGACGCTTCTACAGACATTTAAACCTCGGTCCCATTCCTCGACTTTCATCTTGAAATTGATAACATACATAGACTACAAGCGAGTTGGCTTCCTATTATATATTAGTTTGCCTGTGCCTCTATACTACTTCGATGCAATAAAGCAGTTCATTTGAAACATTTTTTTTTCTCTTACTCATCCGAAGTCTTCGCCCCCATATTGATTCTATCGCTTTTGTGAACACACCATCTCACCAGTTGACAGACCAGATCATGTACTGAACAGACGCTCAGGCACTACAGTCGGTATAAAAGCTCTTGTGGTCGGTATAAAAGCTCCTGTAGTCGGTATAAAAGCTCTACAGAGATCATGTTTATTCTTAATTTTTGTAATCCGATGTTAAATAGAAAATACTAACTTACTTTCTTTTACTTTTTTACACACTTCAGAGTGTTTGAAAGCTATAATCGAGCACCATCCTTCATACGGGCCCCTTGAATGTAAAACACGAATTGTGTTGGGTAACAAAAAGATCAATATTTAGAGTTGCACGACTTAAATTCGTCTGAAGCTTTGATAGACATCGTGACTGAATAGTGAAAATCAATCGTGTTAAGAAGAAAAATTACTCGCATGCATCATTAAAACATGTATAAAATCCATCGCTTCTAGATGAAAAATGCTTCGCTTTTGCACAAAAAATCGCTCGCATATTTTCATTATATTGGTCTAATTTCGACAAACATCAGCTTTTTGCACATCAAATGTATACCGGCGGCATAATGAATGTTGTTACACATTTGAAAGGTAACATAAATGAATAACGATACATGATTTTATATTTTTTATTTCATGAAGGCCATTTAATATTTTTGAACAAAAAAATCAGTTTGGAAAGTCGAAAATAAGTCCCCAACATGCCTTAGGTAATCTTTAACTAAAATTGTTTGTCTTACTTAGCAAATAAAATATCTAATGTCATTTAGTCCATGTCAATTAGAACAATCGTCTTATATTTCCCACAATGCAATTGATTTATAGAAAACAATTACTATCGAGAAGAGTAAAAATTAAAAGACTCGATACGCGTCTTCCTAGTGGTATGTATATCTACCCTAATCATATAAATATTAAATGCTATTTGTAGTATGCTATTCTGATCTAGCATCTCATGTGATTATTTTCAAACCTTTGTTTCTTAAACACACACGACAAAATAAAGGAATGTTTATATATAGTTTTTATTAAATTAGTACACTAGGCTTGCTGTACCTAAAAAGTGTACAATTAAATGTAAACATGCACTGCAGCTATGTTTCAGGAATGATTTTGATTAAGACCAAATATAAAATTCAATATAAGGTGCTTTAGAAACAGCTCTCTAATCTTTTCTATGACAAATTAAAGTGATCTTACATCTCAATTACTAGAAGAACCTTACATTTTGATATGGCTTGTTTCTTGGCATTTTTTCTAGAAGCAAGCTTTTACTGATATACTAAGCATTTTGTTACACTTTTTGACTACTTACGAACAAAAAGGTCGAAAAGTAAAAAAAAATTTAAAGTAAAACTATATATTTTATTCGAATTAGCTTTGTAATGTTAAAGTAAACAGAAATTTTATGTAATGCATCCGTGTCTTAGTGTATTCAAGTGCTGCGATTTGCATAGTTTTTCTTACAATATGCTCAAAGCATCATAATTTTAGCATTTTGGCACACCATAAAGTATGTGAGTTTACGGTGGTAATCTCATGTAAAGATTTGGTAATATTCTTGATCTTACTAACTCAGATTTTTCTATAGGGCCTGTAAGTCTCGTACAGTTTTGGAACTTCTGGGATCATAAATTGTACCCGGAAGTTACATTTTAAACAAAGATATATGACGTTTCAAACAAAAATTTGAACGTCACAATCCTATGACGTCATGTTTTGGCGGCAAATGTTTTCAAATTGCCTGTTTATCGTTGATTCTTGTGAGTCACATGACGAGAATTACAGACCCTATTGTTATAGTGCACTTGAGATGATACCATCTTTGAGTTACTCGCGTCAAAATATAAGTTAATGTGTAAGTGCATAATAAACTACTGGATTGTTCAACTGAGTAACTGACAGCGGAACTTCGTACCAAGTTTGGTACGATTAAGAGGTGAAACTATTTTTACTTGTTAGTAACAGTGTTTTCTTCCGTTATAGCATTTTATCGTAACAAATGAGGATTACACCTGGGTGGTCTTTGTTGATGTCTGCCTTGGAATGAATATCAGAATATTGAAATACTGTAAAGTTGATTTCTGCAGATGGCCATTGCCAAAATTTATGTCTCTTCAGTGCACATCAAATCAAAATAATTAGAAGACCATAAGCCAAGGTTTGCGTAAAACATTATAGAGAACAATGAAAGGCCAAAATTAATGAAGACAGCACTATGCAAGAGGAAGATTAATAGTTTCTTATACGAGACCATATAAAAGATAAGGGATATCTTCCACGAGTGTGAGAAATTCCGTCTTTTCCCGAGTGTAACGAGGGAAAAGACGAAGAATTTCTCACACAAGTGGAAGATATCCCGATCTTTAATCTAGGTCGAGTGCAAGAAGCTATTTCTTCCGTAAAATACAACGAACAAATCGAAGGAAAGTAAAACTTGCCATTCTTTGTGGATTTTCCAACTGTGACGTCAAATAATTCACGGAGTTTATCATGGTAACAATTATGACGTTGAACAAATCGGAACGTTGGACTGGACATTTACCCGTGTAAGACAACTTCACGCGACCTTGTCTTCTATGGGCTGTCTAACACAGAAAACAACCATTTACGGAAGAAATTCCTTAGTTTTCTGCAAAATTTCTAAAATTAAGATATCAAACTTTCCAAATCAAATCTGCTTTCAGGTAAGAAGCGAATGAGAAAGAAATAAAAAATACAAGATGCGATGAATATATCAATATTTTTACGTGAGTTGAAAAATTGAAGTCTAACTTTTGCACTTCTCGTTTCAAAGAAAGAAAGTTGTATATTAATTAGACATTTTAGTAACTTGATTTCATCTGAAAAGGTATAATTTCGCAAAGAAAACAGTCGACGTGGTTTAAAATGTGTTTTAAAGCTGGAAATATACGATTATGGTCTATTGTAGAGCTCGACATGAATTTTAAAGACCTAAAAATTAATATTTAACGACGCCAGAGACCCATAAAAGAGATCATTTTTCCTTTGGGAGATTTAGTTTCAATGTTGCAGATAAGGTTCGATAATTTATATTGCGTCAGTACAACTTGAATCAAACCGTGCTGAAAGATACCCTTTGAAAGGTTGTTCCTATTATAGATACAATGTAGGCGAGAAATATCCCGATGCCCCGTATGATGAAAATCAATGAAAAGTTCTGATTTATAAAGGTGACGACTCCTTTCTGCATTCATAAAAACAGTAATATGTACTCCAATGATTGATTGATGGATCTCGCTCGGGATTTCAGCGAATAAAGTACCAAGTTCCATATTAGATGTCTACTCTTTAAATGAAATAAATAGGAGATGAAAATACACAAACCGAGACATCAGCCATGTAAACACTAGTTGAAAAAACAAAAAATGAAATCATACATTCACCAATAGTGTATTATTTGTTGACCTGCGTTTAAGGTAGATCGACACTAATACACGGCGCATTCGATTGGCGCAATTGTGTAACACGAGTCGGATACGGAATTTACTAGATTTCCAAGCCGAAATATTCCTTATTAGGCCTTTTCATTGTGACGTCATAATAGATTGACATACACTTTCCCGCGAATTAGCTCCCTTTTCCCGTAAATATTGTCTATTTCGTAAACTATATAAAATAACTCTCTTAATCGAACGGTGACATGTAGATTTTTTCAGCGTAACAGATAGCTTAGGTATATATCTCTGAGATATCAAAAAATAAAAAAAAATCTATCTGATATTTATTTTATATGAAAGATAAATAATACGCATGTTCCCACAGTTCCCTATATATTCTTTGTACATATTGCTGAAAAATACTGAATTTGGCCTGATTTTCAAAGCCAGATAACAGGAAAAGATGATCGGTGACAAATCATTTTTATTTTATTTTTTGAACATATAGGTTAAGACATACAAAATATCTTAAAAGATAAAAATTCTGTCTGATATTTTTATTAGGATCGAACTACCTTAAATGTGCCCAGTGCACGTAGAACCTGAATAGTCTTTCTGTGTCATCCAAAAGGAAGAGTGGGTTGAGTATCTATTTCGGTCCTACGATAATTCCTAAAAATCGGCTGTGTGGCGGGTATTAAGATGTATTATAACATCTAAAATATTATGACATCGAAAAAGATCAGTTAAATACAATTTTTATTCTTTGACACTTTATAAGATATATATATATATCTGAAAAAAAGATCAGTTATATAATGTTTGTATTTTTGACGCTTTCATTAGTTTGTTGCATTATGTTTTGTTTAGAAAATGCCTTTTATATAAAGAACTTTTATAGTCAAGTCATTGCTATATGAAAATAAAACAAACGCAACATTGAAATAAGTAACTTATGACAGCATGTGACATGAATAAGCTACCGTAACGTTAATATCGTTCATGCTTTGTTGTTTTGAAGTAGTAACTTCTGTAATCTAATCATGCAGGTGTTAGTTTTTATACTAAGTTTTACTGACTTGTGCCCAATCAAATTACAATATTTAATTATATATCGAACGTACACATATGTTTTAAGGAAAGTAATAATTTTACGTTAAAGCAAGTAGTACTACCTGATACTGCACCAGCTAAATAACGAGTTATTATAATTGAGATATCTGTGAATTAATTATTTTGAACGGATGCAGATGGTAAGTAAAGCTCTGAACATCAGAACTTTATTGTTTCAGGTATAAACGGGCATGGACAAATCGGGGACCCCATTCACACGATTGCCTTTATATCTTTCAGTATATTCACTATGCTTACTTGCACATTTTGCGTTAATGCTTCTCTAGATTTTTGCCGATATCAAGTTTGATTTTTATTAATGAAGTGTTAACGCATGAAATTCTTTCACTTGTCTACATTTCTTCAAGAATACTTGAAATTTTTCGGCTCTCACGCTTTTCTTTCCTATTTCCAAACTATATTATTTTTTTTTCTCTCTCTGGCGTCTTCTTTAATTCACAAAAATCCATGCATTTTAATTTATTAATAAGACTGAAATGCTTTCAGCCACACTGGCTATTGCCGTCATAGAGGGCCTATTGTTTGTCTTTAACTAGTTTCCGATTTACAGTTCTTTTTCATAAACCACGTGCACTTTATAAACCCATTCAGGTAACTCTTTTTCATCCTTAACTTGGCTTGACATTAGTTTCTGTGCAAAGCAAAATAAAAAAACCGCATCGGCAGATTCACTAAATGAGCCAAGTAACATGTACGTCATAATATACCTAGGCCATATACTTTCGTAATTTATATTATCTGTGGAACCTAAAATTCATACCATGAGAGCATTATGGAAAACTGGTTTACAAGACATACTTCATATAGTATTTCGCACAAAATCTAACCTTCATTTCGAAATACAAGGTATATCGCACGAAACCTGTATTTTTTATCGTCATTCATAGTATTTCGCGAAGTATCTGGTATTTCACACAAACACTGCAGTTTCCGGTCGATTTGAACGGAAACTACGTGCTTCGTACCAAAACTGCCGTTTCTGATTGGACTAAAAATTTAATCGAAAAGCTAATTAAAATTTTATCCAATGAGAAATGAGAAAGGAAGTCGCTATTAGGTATTCATAGTTTATCCAAGCAAAAACAGAAACCGGTATTTACAGTATAATGAATCAAAGTAAAAATCGTTTAATGTAGCTGTTTATTGCTTATAAATCACTTTTTTTTATTAATTTTCGTAATTTTGTATTATTTTATTTTATTTAATATATCTTTATTTTAAAAAATAGCGACGAATAAGAGCGGTGTTTGTTACTAATTGTGGATGCAAACAAGCAACAGATTCGTTGGTCATGGGTTTTACAAATTAGATTAAATCCTACAGTGACCAGCAATGGTGTTCGTTGGCAACCAAAAAAAGTTACATGCAACCACTTGAAATAAACTGTGAATACATGTTTCCATTTCTGATTGCATGAACGTCAATACTTAATTTCCGTTGCTTGTTTCTCATTGGTTTCCTTTCGGAAATAGCAGTTTTCGTGCGAAATCCAGGTATTTTGAGAAAGACTGTGTAAACCGATCTCAAACTGCAATTTTTGTGCGTTAATCCTGGTTTTTCCCGCGAAAACTCTAGTTTGTACCTTATACCATGTGTACCACATTTTTGTGACTATTTCAAGCCATAGTCCTGCTAGAATGTAACAAATTTAATAATATATAGTGTGTTGCGTTAAGAAAGTCACGGTTTTTTATAGCAATGCTTATTGTTTTTCGGGAAGATGAAACCAAAATCTTATCGTGTTCCATATGCAAAAATGGAATATAATTGTCTGTTATCAACTTGACTGACATAATACATAAGATATAAGCCAATCAATCTATTAAACTAAACCAAATTTATTCAGTATCTGCTTTATTGACAGCAAATATACTGTGAATTCATTTTTATTCGTGGGGTACCAATTTTCGTGGTTTTCGTGGGTGTCCCCAAACCACGAATTCAAATACTCAATGAAATATGATTTTCTTGTGCAAGTTTCAAACACAAATGAATGAACATAATGAAGGACCTGATCAACGAAGGCCATAAACCTTGCACTTGTACCTGAGCCCCAAACTAACTGATATATCCAACAATAAATAAATATACATTCTCTTGAACCTTTAATAGCAGCAAAATAAGTTAAAATGCTTTATTTCCAAGTGTTTCCAGTTAACAAATTAGCGGTAACTGGCTTCCTGTTTTGTTTATCAATTACGATAAAGTGTTGATTTACAGTTAAGAAGTTTGGACAAGAACCATCTCAATTCAGTTTTTATATCATATTATTAATCAAACTTTTAAAGTTTTAATCATGTTCTGTTGAAAAAAACATGTTTATTTTGCAATCCTTACAGGTGTCTATTTATAAATAACGAATGGAGTACGGTAATGTCAGATGGTTACCTAATTACAAAATATCTACACATTACTATGAATTGTTAATTACAGGTGACACTTTAATTACAGGTACAGTTCTGAATTTGGTGTTTTGACATTAATACTGAAGGTTCTGAAGCCATGAATTTTATAATCTTCATTTTATAAATTCAAATTTAAAATATTTTTCTTGGAACAAGTGGCATTCCACGAATTTACGTACACCACGAAATGTCTCTTTTTCTCTACCCACAAAAATTGGTACCCACGAAATTAAATGAATTTACAGTATGTCTTTCAGTTTATGAAAAATTGGAATCTTACAAGCAAACTTGCATTATGTAGACTGTCATGTGTCATTTGCAAATAAAACAATGTTTGAATATGTTGTCTTCACAACAAGAATTACTATATATATCCACTCTCTGTAACAAGACTAATAACGTTTAGTTTAAAAAAGAATTCATTGTAAAAAAACAACACAATAATATATTTGTGATTTAAGTTATATTAAATTACCCAGATAAAACCCAGCTAACGTGATACATACAACACTTGTACATTATTTCACGTGTAAAAGGTCAATTATAAACGGCACATATATTCTTTAAAATAAATAATAATACCTTTTCATCAACAGCTGCAACCCTTTGCCTGTCATACAAATGCAAATAATTTATAAAAATATGAGTAATCTTTGTTGTGATAATTATCATACTAAATTACACTCTCCTTTCCAGGTCTTGGATTCATTTCTTTGAATCTCTTTACAAGCAGTCTTCGGATTCCTTATATAACATTTAAAAGAATTCTTTATTTATATTATTACTTCGTTTACCACATCATGGTTTTAATCTTTAAGGTTTCAGGTAGGACTAATTTCAATAACGGGAGAAGGGGAAAAAACATCTGATGCAAATATTTTGCTGCAATGACTCGCATGAATTACAACCAAAGCTACTTATTCTGACGCCATTAATATCACCTAGGAAGGTCGGATGTCATGCCCCGCATTGTCTTGTCTTATCCAGGTATAAGTCTCTGCTTCCGGAGCACTCGAATTAATGATAAAATTGTTACACTAGCCTAGTCCCTTCTGTTACACATACTTAACATATTTACAACGAATAAAAGTCTTAAAAGTTTGGGATTAGTGACCTATAAAAACGTAAGTGGCTTTTAAAAACGTATTAACAGGCAATATTTAAAATATACGATCTATCTGTTTCACAATATATCTTCTGGCCAGATTTTGTTCTTTGTAGGAGGGTGTTTAAGTATTTCTGCCGAAGATGGTTAAACATATTTTTTTAGTATTCTTTTAATTTCATTAATGAAGAAGTTGCCACCTTCTGTTTAATTATCCAGCTCCAATAGTAGTATTTTTTTTCGACTGTTGAGTCTAGCCTGGTGATGGTTGTAAACGGTGTCAGCGCATTTTTTTAATTTCTACTTCTATAGGTTCAGCCCCAATAAGGATAAAGTTGTCAGTTGTTTCTTGAAAACATAAGAATTCTGCACGAGTTAATCTTCGCAATTATTCCAGTTTTTGTTCAAATTTGATAACGTATATGTTTGAATTTCTAGTCCATATAATTATTTCGATACGATATATGTAAGTCAAATTTGTTGGAGAACTATAGGAGAAATTCCTTTTTTGGCATAAAAGAAAGGATATGGAGTAAATGCATGTATTCATTGGCTGTAATAGGGCATATATTGTTCGTCTCCAAACTGTTAATCTTTTGTAATGATTTTCCCATTTTCCTGGTGAGTATTTCCAAGATGTTTAATTGCTTTACTGTGTTTATCTCTTCATCCCTTAATATAAACTTTTCAATCGTGCTGTGTTTGATCTTGATATATTTATGATTTCTGTCGTTCCCGTATTCAGCTTTACCACATTTCTTAAAGTATTGATATGTTGTAGATCCAACATGCTCTAGATAACCTTGGTTTCTACCGGCAACAAAGTTCGGTCAGCACAGGCTTTTGTTAACACTGTAATATTTCCAATCTTAGCTCCCAGATTCTTTTTGTTATACTATCAAGTATTGTATTGTCATATATTTTATATAACAGGGCTGTCTGATAGCCATATATCACTTTCATTTAAACCATCATCTGACTCCTCAAGGTTTGTAAGAAAAATATTGAAATCTACCATTAGATATCTGAGATTTCTCGACCCTGCCTTTTCACCGGTGTTAGATTTTCATATACCTGTACACTAGTGAAGTGCAAATAACAATATGCATTTTTTTTATATTGCAGATGATGAAAAAGCCGTTGAAGATTTGTATTCTTAGTCTGGCGATAATAGTTATAGATGCTGGCGTAACCAAGCTGACCAAATGTCGTTTTGATAGCCGTTGTAAATGTCATAAAATAGGACAAACTCGTTATTTCAAGGCAGATTGTACACACAGTAAGATACAAAGTATACCGGGATTTCCTAACGATGTAAAGATTATAGACTTGAGTTTTAATTTGATCCAAACCATACCAAGGAATAGATTCGAGAATAATTCAAAGCTGGAAATGTTAGTTTTATCACAGAACAATCTAAAGTCTCTGAATAAAGATTCATT